>JAUZNJ010022471.1:4366-17002 GCA_034780135.1 Jordanella pulchra | reverse complement strand
ATTTCCCCTTTTAAGTTTTTAACCTATGTCTCACTTCTTTCCTTGAAATATTTGTTTTCCAATCTCCATTTCCATTACATTTGACATAATTCAATAGCAAGTTCTGATAAAGTTTGCTATATATTCCGCATATATGTGTTACTGAGTCTTTTTTATAGTTGGATCTTAATCACTGAAAATAACTGGAGCCAATGAGTTATGCATGGTTTAACATTTTGTTCTTAGTTGTTGTGATGAACTGTTTAAGTTCTCTCCGAGTTATTTTGGTTTGGTTTCTCCAGGCGAATGTTCACCACCGCCGTTTTTTTACTGCAGTTGAAAACTTTGTCCCTCGCTTTGGTTTGCTGACATCCCTCAAGTCTTGGAAATGGCATTGTGAACCGTTGTGTCCCAGACTGATTTTTGCTTGTCTACTGTTGTTTTTCAGATAATTCAGCACTTGTAAAAGTATCACAGCCATTAATGTGACAAAAAAATCAAGTTATCTATTTTCTTCAGTTCAGGTTATAATGAGACCTGGGTATGGCTGGGAAATTTTAAATCAGTATTTTTTGATAATATAACTTAAGAATCTACAGAATCTCATGATGTGCATGGCTGAACAGAAAGCATTGTTTACAGTTTAGCACAACCAAAAAAAAGCACCTTTAAAACCCTAACAATGAAAACAGAAAGTTGTGATCATATTTGATCATTTATGCCCTTTGGAGCCATCACTTATAAGATAACAAAGCAATCATGATTACATGATACCTCTTACATGAAACCTTCACTCTTAGCCATTCTTTCTGACAAACTGATTGTGCTACCTTTTAATACATTCCGATTGCTAAGCCTTTTTTCCTTTTTCTGCTGAGATTATGGAAGTTGCCTTATTTAATACTCTTGTTTTTGATGTGTTTGTTTTAGTGTTCCATGTAATCTGTGATTTAGATTTTGTTTTCCTTTAGTTTTTCATATTCTTGTAAAACAAAACAATCAACAAACAACTGAAATGATTGAAATAGGTAATAAACTCATAGATGTTGGGATAAGAATTAAGAGAAGAGTTAACAACATAGAAATTGAAAAGACAGAGGAGATAAAAGAGAAAAAAGCAAAACAAAACAGCAAAATAAACAATACAAATGACGTACGGTAACTCTAAGAAAACTGCTTCCTCACCTGCAGATGAGAAGGAAAGAAAACAGAGAACAAAACAACAACAAAAAGAAAACAAAAAGACAGCCAAAATAAACATCAAATTAGCTTCAATAGCAGTGGATATCCCTTAGATACCCAGTCAATACATGTGTGGAAAGCAAAACCTATAGTGATCACACATTATTGAGGGTTGCATATACCCATAGCTGCAGCTTAGTATTTATTATACGTGTGCATCCTTGAACACCTGCAACCAAACTCCTGTGGTATACATGCATAACCATGCTCGTGTATGAAAGGTTTAGAAGGCTTCTTCATAGGGAAAATAAGGAGGAATCATCCTACAGACCCTAGAATCGACAGAGGCAACCGGAATCCTCGATCTCTAAAGTCACCCCAAATCACAGGGACACAGGGAGGCCAGACACAGGGACAGCTCCTCCCACTAGAGAAGGGAGGAAGAAAGCACCTGGGGTCTGACCCCAACGGGGCCCAGTCCCTGAGGGGCCCTATCCCAAAGGCCATAGTGTTGAGGCCCTAAAGTAAACGTGGATGAGAGCTCAGGGGTGCCTGGGGGTTCACCACCTGCCAGCGGAGACCCCACAGCCAGCAGAAATAATAATTCTGCGGATAAGAATTTTTGAATGAGATTTTGTAGAAGTATATTCTCTCCTAAAGGTTATCCATGACCTGAAATGCTTCATTATAATTTAGGATGCCTTGTCCAAATGAAAAAGATATTTTTCCCCCCTTGAGCAAATTTAGATACACATAAAAAACACCAAAAATCTTCAGTGTTTCTAGGTCTGCATTGCAACACTACAACGGAAATACACTCAAATTTTGAAATGTATGTTTGCAAAAAAAAAAAAAATGTACCTGTAGTTGTTAAGACTATTTTCAGTCTTTTACTTTGTGATAAAAATTTTCTATCAGGTTTCTAGGGGTTTACTGCTTTCACATGACTGAAATCCTTTAAGGATTAAAATCTCATTCATAATAGTGACACTCTTCCATGTTAATGACATCTAAAACGATAAGGAAAGTACCTTGAGTGAGATTTACATCAAAACTTCCCTCATAGTTGAGCAAGGAATATATTATTTATACTATTAGTCCTATTATTATTGTTATTATCCACTTTATGAGATACATCAGAGCAGAATCAACCACTGAGAATGCAGCAACTTCAGCTGCATTCATCAGCAGACGGGTTTAAGACAGATAGGCACCATTTTCTATTTGTTGCATCACTGTTACATAGAATAGCATCTCTAAATGAATGCAAATAGGAAACAGCAGCAGAATATCAGAATATAAGAACAGCAAGTTGAAGCTACAGTTTGAACATGTTTATTTTAACATGGCAGGGTCAAAGTTCAGCATAAATAACTCGAGAGCTTGAATCTATTCTGCATTTTAGCCATGATTCAGTCTACATGCGTGATGGAGTTCAGGATACATTCTGGGAACATTTAGAGACACCTTGGTACTAGGTGAGCATAGTTTAAACTCCACATGCAACTTTAAGTTTTATTTACTTTAAGTATTTTAAATATGCATTACCTTGTTTCATGTAGGTCTATTATCCATAAAATATGTTTTTAGTTTGAACCTTTTTTGCAAGGTAGCTAAAAGTAATTTAGATTGACTAACATGTTCAGTCCAGGATCTTATTAAAAGTTTAATGCTTATTAAACAGTAGAGACGGGATTCATGTTGTTTTAGTGTAATTAAGTTTTTACTCACCATCCTGCAGGGCTATTAAATTCCATAGCAACCTGTGGGTATATAACATCCTATTTTATTATCTTCTGCTATGGACCCTTTTAATGAAACAATAATCTGTTAAAATTAAGCTGGTATGAATCCTTTCTTTATTTACCTGGTAGGACTCTGAATGCAAGAGGAATGAGATTGCAAATTTTTCCATTTGTACATTTTTAGGCTCTAGTGGTCTTTATTTTTGTGTTATTTTTGAAAGTAGGCAGAGAGGAAACAGGAGTAGAGAGAGAAGAAGACATGCAGCAAAGGTCATCAGGCCGGGATTTGAACCAGTGACGGCTGCATCACAGACGAAAACCTCTGTATATGGGTCGCAATTACATGACGATAGTTTTTGCAGCCCCTAAATCAACACTATAACAATTAACATTTACCCAGAAACTTTGATAAAGGGGGACTTTTCTATAAAAATATCAAAAATTACTCTAATTTTTATTTTAAGTTATTTTGTGTAAAGGGACATATTTGTTGTTTGCTTATTGTGTTATAAATGTAAACAAAAGGTCAGAGCCTTTTTTGTGTCAATACATTATCAAAGAAAATAAGGAAACTCCAGACTTTGCTCTTTTTGATTTAGCTCCTCTTACTGGAGATTTCATGTCCTCAGGCTCCAGACAGACCAGCTTGTTAAGTTAATGAATTGTGTACTCATTGGTGAAAATTAGATTGCTGATATCTCTTCATACAGCCAATGATGATAAAGCTGGCCAGTCAGCTGGGTGTGTTGTGTTGGAGTTTGAACTCTGGACCTAAGCGGAGGAGCTGAGAAATACAGAGGAGAATCTTTAGAGGGACAAAAAATCTGGATTTAAACGAAAGCAAGAAGGCTGGATATTTTAACAGGAACATAGTTGTTTTTAGGTTTTCACTTCCTCATGGAGACCATGGAGTACTACCCACATCAGGTAATTGATGAAGTGTATGTTTGTGTTTGTATTTGGTGAGAAAAGGCTATCCGTAAAGGGGAAACTAGAGCAAAGTTCAAGCATAAGTGAAGGAGTTTTAACTAAGTCTTAAATCTAAAAATGATAAGAAGACAGTGAAAACTATCTTAGTTTCACGTTATTTATTTCAGATCTTGTATACAAAATAAGTAATTTTTTTTATTTTTGAAAGAAAGTTGTGGTTAAATTTCCAGAGCTGTGGTATCAATCTATTTAGTGTGTGTTTTGTTTCCATAGATAAAAGAAGTCTAAGTCAAAGTACTATGTCCTGAAATGTTTAATTCTTAGGGTTCTGATTGCTCCGAGCTGCTCGACTGGCTGTTTGATAAAAATGACGGAATTCTGCGCCATGAGGAAATAGGACAGCCTGGCATCCTTCCCAATCTGCCATTTCAGGAGCCAAATGTTTGTGAGGCTGTTTCATCTCTAATCAACTCTCTCCACAGAAAAAAAATGCATGCTTTCATCTGTATATACTGCCTAGAGTTTGTGTTGAACACATCTCTCCCTCTGATGTGTCCCCAGAAGGACTAATGTTAGCAATTGTTTCTTTTTATTGCTTTTATTAACTAAACAGATGCCACAGCCAGCTGAGCAGGCGGAAGAGGATTTTCTCAATGCCCTTCTAAGTGGGAGTGATTCCGTGTCAGCCTCACCTCTGTGGTCCCCATCTCCTAGTGACAGTGGGATCAGTGAGGACCCTCCATCAGACCAGATGGATAGTCCTCAGCGCCCCGAAAGCCCCCCAGATGCAAACTGTTTCGCTACAGGACCACAGCAGTCCAAAGCAGCCCTGGAAGCAAACAGATCCACTGATCCAAGTAGGACATAAGTCTTTATATTATATATATATATACACACAAAGACACACACAGAGGAGAGAGAGAGAGACAGGGGATAATTCTGTTGTTGAGATCATTTTTTACATGTGAATTTATGTGCTCTGGCCAACTGTTTAAAGAAGAAACATTTGCATTACTCCTAAATCTGACCGAGACCCTTGTTGGAGATATTTTAAACGTATTTGATAAACTCACCTTTTTTTTGTAGTTTTATAATTTTCCCACCAAGAACAGAGTTTAATAGTTTTTCTAATGGGTGAGCCGCAGAAATTTTCCACATCCCTTGTAATCCTCTTTACTGTGTTTAGTAGAAAGATAAATATGCATGCTTACAGTCTTTTAAAAAATTAGTAACTGCAAACAGCATTAGTGCTCCAAAAGTTTATTCAGAAAGACATGGATTATCAATCCAATTTGTAATGTGATCTACTTTCTTTCTTTTAGAAAACTTTATTGGCAAAGATTAAGACATTTTTTAACCATGACAATACGATTGTATGAGAGAGGGCAGGTGCAGGACGACACCTATGTTAAACTGAACTAATTATCAAGCATGGTGGTGGGAGCGTCATGCTGTGGATTGTATGTTGGATTATCAAACCATTTTAAAAAACAGAATGTTTCAAGTTAGTGGACTAAGCCTAAAATTTTGTCTAACATTTATGCCGAAGATGAGCATTTGTGAAATTTCAAAATAAAATTTAAATGCTCTAAAAAACTTTAAATGTTACACAGTGGTTGTCAGTCTGAGATGTGGGCATATTCTGGATCAACTGAACAAGTTTGTGCTTTAAAGTTTTTTAAAGATTAAATATATATTCTGGTGTTTTTTACTTATCGTTTGACACAGAAAGACAACATTGCAGTGTTCGAGTGATTTTGTTATGTTTGCAGTATGATTTCTCATCCCCTTGATGTTTTATCAATGTTTGCTTCTCTGTGTGGGTGCAGATGGTTGGGAGCTCAGCTTTCCAGTCGGGAGAGCAAGGATTACTCAGTATCCATCAGAGGTACCGCGACCAAAACTGTCACCTGGCTTCCCCCTGACTGTCAAAGATCTGCTGCTGTCTGGCACACCGGAGCCGGTAGGTGCAGACTCAGTTTGGCAGAGTCAGTAGAAATGGTACAGGTGGTAGTGAAAGGTGGGGGGAGGGTTGGGGGTGACTGCTGTATCTCACAGGTGTTTCATTCAGACCTTGTTTAATTTTTCTTTGCACATCTCTTATTCTGTACTTTGGTGAAAACAAGCAAAAGAAAGAATGCACCAATCCCAAATGAGGGCCTTTAGAATGCAAATGAGATCATCATTTTCATTTTTTCTCTTTTGCTATTTTTGGAAGGATCTACTGAATATTCAACAAACACAAGGCCTGTTTTTCCAAGGGGAGTTGCAAACCAAAGCTCTAAGTTGACTCTGTGTTGAGGTTGATGGTTTTTTTTCTTAAACCTCCTAAATGTGATCATTTCTCATGATTTCCCTTCATTCATTTGAGGAAACCGCAATGATTAAAAATCACTGTTCATATAATGCAGGAAGGGTTAGTTGCTGCATCATATTTCATAGTTTAGTCAGTTTAGTAAATATTGCCATCATTCAACGAAGATCATCACAAACAGGATTAGCGCTTGCAAATCCTCAAGGTGTTCAGAATGGACCCCACACCGAACCTCAGTTTAATAAGATGGAGAGAGTCGTACAATCCAGCGCTGCTCCTCACACCATAATTGCTTTGAAGTGGCCATGAAATGAGGGTGATGAATTTGGCCTGATAGTCTGCACTCATTAATCTATTTCCTGTGGGCTTCTAGCAAGAGGGATGGATGTTCCAGACAGTAGTGAAATGTAATCCAGCAGCACTTGTGATTTTTACTTTTTTTTTCCCTGTGTTGTTATTCATATTTCCCCATACAGCCTCCCCAGCCGTCCCAAAAGTCTGTCGAAGAACTGATTCTCAACGACGATGAAAAGAAGCTTTTAGCAAAGGAGGGGGTCACCCTGCCCACCCAGCTGCCTCTTACAAAGGTAAACTGCCATTAGTTCACTATCTCTGTGTCCAGACTTCTTTAAGCCTGAAAATCTAAATATTGCCTCCTCTGTCGATCAGTATGAGGAGAGGATTCTGAAGAAAATACGCCGAAAGATTCGTAATAAGCAGTCAGCCCAGGAGAGCAGGAAGAAGAAAAAGGAGTATATTGATGGACTGGAGAGCCGGTAAGGTGTTGAGTGACTCTCCATCAACAACAAACATGATAATAAATATTTCTGTACAAAGTCCTCTCATTTAAACACTAAGAACATTCCTTCAATTATCAAACAGTTTTGTTACTATTTATTATGTTTTCAAAGAGTTTTGCCTGACTGGACATAAAAGTCACATTGTGTCAGAGTTGTCTGAACTTGGCATTTTCTCACCATGTTAGAGCTGAGAAAGTATCAACCGCTTTGTGCCTGGAAAAAATATTCATTGTTAACCTTTAATCTTATTGTTATTCAGGTGGTATGATAGAAAACTGGACCTTTGCATCCTTTCTGAACTAGGTCACCAAGGCAAAAACATAAAATGTAATGCATGACACTGGGCTTGGACAATTATAAATCACTGCGCACCATATCCAGTAAAGAGGTGCTTGGTTTGAGGCTAGAAAATGTTTTCAAGGTAGCTTTTTAGGAAGGTGAAAAAAGAGAATTCATTAGAGGACAGCTGCTGTTTGACAAGTTATTTTTCGAAGAGTTAGTCATTGCTGTTGCTGTCTAATCTCATATATGAATCATCTTTGAGCAAACGAAGTTAATTCAAAGTGGTAGGCTTTAAGAGGGTAAGGTGTGTCATTTAAACATGCAGGATATGAAAAACTTTATCAGCATCTAATTAAGCATTTTTTTTGTCTTTGCTGTGGGACTGGAACAACGGAGGTAATTCATTTCCTGATTCCTTTTATATGTAAAGCATCAATAAGTAAAATCTAACAAAAGTTATTTTAGGATGGGGAAAGAACTTAAGTACAGTATAATGTCATGTCAATATTTTTTCAAAACCTTTCATGTCAGGAACTTTATTTTAGGAAATAAAGTTAAGGACATGATAGCTTTAAACAGAATTAGTGATGCTGGAAATGGTACACAACACCTAACAGTTTATAGAAAATGAAAATAAGGGGAGCATATCTAATCTTTACTTTACTTTTTAACTTGATATTAATGTCTGAATTTATTTTTTCTTTGGTATGAATATCATCTTAAATAGAAGCTTGTTTCCTTAAAGAAAACTCTTCAAAATGGGAAAGACACGAGAACATAACATTCCATGAATGCAGCTTTTTATTCATTTGCATAAAGTCAGCAAACAGAAAAAGCCACAATAAATAAATAAATAAATAAAGACAAGGCTGGGGGGAAAAGAGAAACATTTATTTTGAGAGAGAGAGAAAACCCATACAAAGCTAACTGTTGGAAAATACAAAGGGTTTGTATTAGTCTTCGTCACAACAACAATAACTGACAGTAATGCATAGACCTATACATGTTTTTTGCTTGAATCTTTTTTGACCTTTTTTTCTAATGACTAATTTAAATCTTGAGCTTAAAATAAACTACCTATCATTGTTTACTGTAAAAATCATTATATTATAATGTGAGTTAGTGTGGTTAGTGAAAAGCTAAATGAATGTTTTAATGATGTTATAGTTTGATGCAACTAGCCTCAATAACCCTTTGCTCTGTTGAATAACCACAAGATAAAAAGATGCATTTTAAGCTCTTTTAGTACATACAAGAAACCATCTTATTTTTAATGAATACAGTGTGTGTGGGTGGGGGGGTGGGGGAGTTCCTCAGTGCCTTTCCATTCTCCAGCTATATTTTTTCCCTCCAGAATGGCTGCTTGCAATGCTCACAATCAGGAGCTGCAGAGAAAGGTGTCCCACCTGGAAAAATGCAACATGTGAGAAGTTTTTAAATTGAAGTTCGGTTTTCATTTCTGTCAATGTGTTCTGCACTGATTTGTTAAGACATTTGATTTCTCCCTTCTCTGAAAATACCTGGTCCACTTTCCCCTGTGTTCCCTGCCTTTCAAACCTTTTCATTTTTCTCCATTTTCTTTGTGTTTCCTTTTTCCGAATGTCTCTCTACAGGTCTCTAATGGAGCAGCTGCGAAGGCTGCAAGCTATGGTCATGAACTCCTCCAACAAGCCAGCCCAGACTGGGACATGTGTACTGGTACATTTCTGTTTTAATTTTTTTCTAAACAGAAATAAAAATTTGCTCTTTATTTACAAATGTTCCTTGAAATTTCACAGTCAGGTTAAGCAGCTGATGTCAGAAACTTAAGACTGAAAAACATCTAAATTGAAGCCAATTGTCCCACAAAAATAAAATATGGTTCCACTAAAATGGCTTCACAGCAGAAAATATAAACTGTATTCTCAGAAAGAAAAAAAACATTGTCAACCTACCATGTTCTTGCGATTGTGCTTTCATTTTCATCTTCCAGGTGGTTCTGTTGTCCTTCTCTCTGATCCTGTTCCCCAACCTCAAGCCATTCTCAGATTCGAAGGTCAGCGAGGGTGACTTCAGCCCAGTCAGAAGTGAGTATCATTCAGTTTAACATAGTCCAATAATCCAGAACATCAGAGCTACTGCAGAGAAAATGTTAGAAGCACAGGCTTAAGCTGGGGCTGAGAAAGATTTTAACCCCAAAGCCTTGTAATCTGCCTCCCGCCTATCAAGGCTCTCTGTGTGCTTAAAAATTTAGGTTGCAACAGGTTCTACTAAAGTGCCTTGCAAAAATTACTCATTCCTTTTTTTTCACATGTATCAAATTGGAACCAGAATCTTTAATCAATTTTAAAGACGTTTTATCCAATTTTGGAGAGGAAAAAAATATGTATGTTTTTGCTTTGTAAATAAAACCCTGCAATTAAAATCCCTTCGCATTGTACTATTCAATTTATCATCTAAAAATAAAAAGACTAAGGGACAAGATCAAACCTGAAAAAAAATAAATCCATGGTCGTTATGTTTAAAAAAAGCACACTGATCAGATAAACCCTAATTAAACTCCATGATATACATTGAACAATTCAGAGTGCTGTAGACATTGTCAAACATAATGGTGGAACATGTTCTTACAAAGTAAAATATCCTTTCATTTTTCAACAGCTTATACCATCCATCCATCTTCTCCCATTTATTCTGTCAGGGTCATAGTGTGACCAGTGTCTCTCTTTGGCAGACTATGGGCGAAAGGCGGGGTACACCCTCGACAGGTCACCAGTCTGTAGAAGGGCAACACAGAGATACACAAATACATACAATCATGCACACACACACTCGCACCTAAGGACAATTTAGAGATGCCAGTTAACATAGCAGTCATTTTTATTTGGACTGTGGGAGGAAGCCAGAGCACCCAAAGAGAACTTACACATGCATTGGGATGCAGACTCTATACAGAAAGACCTCGACCTGGGAATAAAACCCAGAACCTTACTGCTGCAAGGCAACAGTTCATGAAGTAGAAGTAGTAAGAAAAGAACAGATGTGATCCACCATGTTGATTATACATAAGGAGGGGCAGGGCTGTCCCCTAAGAAGTCAGGAGGAGGCGGAATATGAGCATTCCTGCTACCCTTTAAATAGAATAGATTGTGTGTTTTCAACCTGATGTGATTTAACTTTAACCAGTGGTTCTTATCGTCTGCTTTGCATGAATCAATTAAAGTCCAGAAATGGTCCATTGTCTTTTAGATTTGGTAGAAAAAACATCCATATCACCTATTGATTGACGAAGCCATGATTCTCCTAGTCAGATGTTTTACCTACAGTTTTAAGGAGTGGCTATAAAAGCAGGAGTCAGATATTCCTGTAATCTAAAAAAAATAACCTATATAATAAACACTCCTCCCTTTCTTATTGGGCTTTAATGGAGGCATGTGTGTCCTTCATTTTATGCAGAAGAAAACAAATAGAAGATGTGAATCAGTTGCATAAAATTGATCAGATTAAAGTGCTTTAGGGGAATTGCTTGCCTGCTCCAGTGCAAATATGTCTTTGGAGCTTTGCTAAGAAACCAAAAGGACATTTTGGAATTCAGACTTAACCGCTGCCTTGAACACTTTTTTAAAGTTACTTCAAAGCCACCTTCAAAGGTTGCATCTCCTTCTTAACTAGAGTTGAAAAGACAGTATGCTCACTTTACAACAATATATTTCCATTTAAAATAATAAATGTAATATACCAGCTATGTAGTGCACGCAAAGCAGACAACCTCTTCTAAATGTTTAAGATTGTTTACTGTTTTCTCTCTACAAATGCCATTTCCTCCCTGATAAAACCTTTAAAAATGAGGCTACAATTGATGTGCTCACTTCAAGTACCGTAGGTTAAAACTGGTTTGAAGTTTAGAGATAATGGCCCTATTCATGAGTGGGCTGACGAGTATGCACTTTTGCACAGCACTGTTGGAACACAAAGCTTGATGTAAAGAGAAATGAGGGGAGCAACTCAATGTTATTTGAAAAGCTTAAAGTGTCTAGAATTTCAAAAGGGAAAGAGAAGCCAGGGTAAAAAGGATCAAACTTGATTTTCCTTGTCATCTTTTTCACCCTGGAAGAAAATGGGTTTTTTGAGCTGGGCATTCAGAATCTGTTACACTATAAGGTCTTAAAACTTTAAAAGTCTTTGATGTGGGAGATTAACATACCCAAAACTTTACACCGAGCCAAACACTCAAAGCTTAGAAAAGTACAATAATAAATAGAGCCCTGAAGAGGCTTAACCTCATCTTTTTTTTCCCCCGTAACTCTTCTCCTCCAGTCCAGTCACGGTCGCTACAGAACCTCCAGGCTTCCCGTGTGCTGCATGTTATCGACCCTTCTTACCCCAGCGAGGATGAATCAGACTCACTGAACCAGAATTTCCCAGAAGAGCAGGGATCGGAAGAAATCACAGACCTGATGGGGAAGCTGGCGGTAAAACAAGAGAAGTCTAATTTGGAATCTGTGTCTCTGAACAGCAGTCAGGAAGATGGAATCAGCCATTTTCATGTGGATCCAATTACTGGCCACATAGCTACCGTGACTCTGAATCCACATCGCGTCAACACGCTACAGCCGCATGCTGACGACATGTAGGAAAAATGATGAAATCTGCCTCGACTTAATCAGTCCTAATGTTAAAGCAGAGAAGGAACAGGGTCTTGTTGTTTACACCAACCAGGGTAATTCACTTTTGATCTCACATGTGAGATGCTTTTAAAAAAATACAGTGGTTTTCAAAAGTCAACTCATGAGGCTAAATATCCAGGTCATGCTAAAATATCCCAAAACATTGTTGATGAATTTATGGTCTGATGAAATATCAACAGTTGGCCACAGTTCCAAAACATATGACAGTTTTAGGATTGCCTTATCAAAATACTGAACAGCTCGAAATCCTGGTGTGTAGAATACCAAAGATGCAGAGGGATGTCATTTTTCAGCATTACTGCAACCTTATACATCAAAATCAACAAATGTTGTGGACAAGAGACGCCTTAGAATCCGGTAGAGAACTCTGTAAAATAGAGTGCCTCCTAATGTACTCTGGGAAAATGTATCAATGTAATAGACACACAGGTGAAGCAGACTGAATTTTAGAATTCTTTTTATTGAATTTCAGCTGAATTATGCGCCAAGCATTAGTTTGAAGGTGTTCAGACTTGTGCAGCCTGGTTGCCGAAAAATTATTTCAAATGCTGATTTGGTCTTTTTGTTTACAAAAATTACATTCTAATAAGGGTGTCTAGACTTTTAAAACTTCCACTGTATGTATTGTGTACCTTTTTCTTATTTGTCTTAATATATTTTTTATTTTGATGAGATTATGTTAATCTTACATGGAAATTGCCCACTAATGTGACTTACATATTTAATAAAGATTTTAG
>JAUZNJ010022460.1:0-17002 GCA_034780135.1 Jordanella pulchra | reverse complement strand
TGGAAACCACAGCCAAATGCAGCTCTGAGATGCTACGGTGCCATCCATCTTCCAGAGATGATGGACGAAACACATGCATCAAGGTGTCGCAGATCTGGGTGCACAAGCAAAACATATGTGATGTGCGCAAAGTGCCTTTGTGTTTCCAAGAAGGGGAATTGCTTTCTGAAGTATCATAGCAAGTAAGCACAGGAAAGCAAAACAACTGTGATGATGGGCAGTTTTGTTAATGTGAAATTCATTCATATGTTGTTTGGATATTTTCTTTTTTGGACAAACTGGTTGCCATGAAGGTTAAGTTTTAAATGTATGGCGTTCCAATGTCCACTGTAGTGGACACATGATATTTCAAAAATAAAAACTTTTTTTCCAAAAAAAATGTTTTCAGTATTCTAATTACCTTACAAAGATTGTGGAGTAAAAAAAAAAAGATGATTGGATAATATTTTTTTTCCTGGTAGTCAGGACCTGAGGGACACTGGGAATCATAATCATTGTGAGCTTGTATGATAGTGATATTCAGATAAGCTGGAATTTATGAAAATGTCCTTAATTTGTTTAAGTCAAACGACAAAACAGAACTTTTAGTTCTATTTGTTTGATTCTAGAAGTTTGATTTTAGGCCCCTCGCTTTCAAAGGTGTTGTCACATGGGGATAAAGCAACATTTCTCTTTGATACATAGCTTACTAACCTACTGCATTGTTTCTTTATGACCTAAGAGGGTCAATTACAGTCATTTCGTTTTGAGTGGTAGAAAATTTCCTTCAGCTTTACTGAATAAGATGTACGTTTTCATTTAAAAGAAAAACTCATAGCAAACCTTGACACTGGTAACACTTCAAGTAAGAAACCTCTGAGTTACATCTGAATTAAATCCAATTCTCCTTAAAACACATTAGAAATGTTACAAAGATCTTTATATTCTTAATAAATTGCTAGAGTAGTTGTTTATTTCCTATTCCAAAACCAAGAGTTTAACTTTTGTAACTTGTCCAGTATATTTAAATGCTTTCCTTTCTGATGTTTCTAACACAACTATTGCTCCAATACTTTAAAACGTAGCTAATAGACTGCTGATGAGGACTATAAAACGAGTTCATGTCAAACTGATTTTTTTTAATTCTAAAAATGATTTCAAGGAACTCTTTCTAGCAGCTTTCTTATTCCACTGTGACCGTCAGGTGAGCTGAAGAACTAGGGGTAGTCCAGAAATTAGTTTTGTTTGTAAAATAATTTCATTTCACTTTTACTTTTTTACCAATTTCAACAAAGTGTTATATTCTTTGGCAGCTGATGCTTGATGATTCAGTTAAATGAAACATTTTAGCACATTACCGCTTCGTATTTTTGATGACTTCTGTTGATATGTTGAATTGAATCACAAATATTTTGAAATCTGTATGTATTTGTTTGTTTACTTGCTCAGTTTTAAGGTTACTATATTGTTTTTGTTATTATAATATATATTATAATTATTCTCTTGTAATAATTGATTTATTCATTTTTATCTGTCTTTTTTGTGTTTTTTTATTTACTTTTTAGTCATTGCTAGGTTTGACATCATGGACTATATGTTGGTCTACATTATTTTTAATGGCAGTCAACACTTGGTTGAATGAAATGGCTGTTTACCTGAAATGTGATTAATTTCATGAAAATTGTGAAACTCGGTGCATTAAAGGCAAACAAAACTAATCTGGCTTTACATGAGCTGACATCGTCTACTTTAATCAGCCCATGCGTAAGATTTCATAGCTTTAGTCTCCTTGAATCACTAACCTATAAATCAGTCAGCTTGGCAGTGTAAAAAGATTCAGTTCTTCTTAGTGTTGACCTTAGAATTGGAACAGTGAGTCTGATTTAGAAACATTTGTCCTCCAGGGTCATATTGGAGGTTATGTCCGGGTCTGATGAATCATTAAAGAACAACACTCATGTATGAAAACACACTTTTTCTTTCTACATGTCATTTTTGGAAATATTTTCCCCGATACATCATTATAAACTAGCTTTGCATTTACCAGCGTTTTGTTCACACAGGAGCTTATGGTTTACAAATGACCACTCTATATATAGAGCAGTCTAACAACCGCACAGCAGAGATTAGGCTCGGATGAAACAACCGCAGTTGACATACAGCCTATACAGGTGATGCCTGTTTCTGCTTGTGTGTTTATGTGGTTCTGGGCCTTTTTCAGATCCTCAGATTTGCATTAAAAAAAAAAATTATAATCTATATAAGCTAATGTGTAATATTTCTGTAGGACAGTTTATTTCTTGTACTAATCCTTCTATATGCTCCAGTCATTAATATATGTTCATTAAAAACATGTCAGAAAGCATTAACTCAGAGGCAAATCTTCTAAGATAGGTGACCTTACTTCAGTGCCTCATTTCGCTGCCCAACACAATCTCATCTAATCCTCCAACCAACACCAACTCCTAGCTCTCAAATGGTATTTTAATGCATCTTTCATCAATATCTAATGTTTTCCACTCTATAAATGTAGTAATTTTTCTCTCCTAACTAAACGGACAATGGTTTAAGCTGGTATAATATTACCTGTAGATCAGGGCATACCATGTGCTCAGTTATTATTAAGATTATTCATAATACAGGTTTACTAACATAAATATGATTTTTTAAAAATGTTATTTTCAGGCTCTAGTGGCCTTTATTTTTGCATATTTTTGAGAAAGTAAGCAGACAGGAAACAGTACTGTAGAAATATGGTCGGACGCTTAACTTTAGAGGATTTCACAATTCAGTAATGTGCTTGCAATGCCTGATGCAAGTTATCATCAATAGTTTGCTAGAAGGAAGGAAAATCAGTGACTCAGAAAAAGAAAAACAGAAAAATGAATGATAAGGTTCCCATGATAAAGATAATATAAGCTCCATTCCCTCCCTGTCTGTTCAGTTTGGGGAGAAAGATCACTGCTCTGTCAGAAGGTGGGCATCATTTTATTTCTTTTGCTCTAATAAAAAAAAAGACAAGCTTTAAAAGGGAGACAGTTCTTACCTCTTTATTCTTCTTCCATGAGCAAAACTGTAGATGACCATGAAACTGAAGACTTGTAATACATTTTATTTAAGTACGTAACTAAAACCCTTCCAGGGGTGGATGACCTTTTGTTTGCACATAAAAGTTGCTATAAAATCTAAATTTTGTATGTTAACCATTTGAATGTGTCCTCTGTTAACAAAGACACCTTCTGGTTTCCTTTCCTGCTAAAACATTTACTGGGTAAAAAAAAAAGAGCTTTACAGAATAAGTGCAAAATGGCCTCGGTCCTTTAGATCCGGCCACCCTTGGGAAACAGTTTGATAAATGACAGCTAGGTTTGTCAAGTGAAGCATTTTATATACTAAAAGTGTAACCAGAGAAACAGATTTGATAATGAGGAGGAGTCTGTCTGAGGTTGCCTGTGAACATGAGCTGGATGAAAAGATGAGAGTGAGTTCCTTTGATTTCACCAGTTTAATAGGAGCCATCAGTGAAAGAAAAATGGAACCTACTTCATGTTGCAGAGAATCAAAGAGTAGGTTGAGGACCAAGGCCGGCTGCAGGTGCATTCCCTCCTCAGATCTCTCCATTTCTATTTCTATTCATCCCACTTTAGATGCACTGTCTGAAGAGCAGTTGTCATTTAGAAAGAGACTGAAAAGAGGTGTGGTTTCAACATTTCTTTTTAAGTAAGAGGGAAACCATGATTTCCAACGATGATTCAAGCTTGGACTTCTACAGTAGTGTTGATTAAATAAAAGGCCAATTAGATCATTTATCCTTACTATGCATTCCGTTTAGCTTGTAGTTTGCAAACAACATCTAAGAACCATTTCTACCATTTACCTTAAATTTTGTAGCAGAAATAATACCTTGTTACATAAATACAGCTAAAATACATGCTGTAATTGCTGTCCTAACACATTTATCTCATCTAGATTGATTTCCAATTGATGTTTTCCATTTGTTTGTTCATATCCACTCTGTTTATTATACATGTAATTTACTCAAAGTTGCATCCATTTAGTGCATTATTAGTTACATAAAAGTTTCTGACAACTTGAACATAAGTAGCTTGATGTGAATACTGGCAATCAGTTCAGTTCAATTAGTATGTAGTGCTAACTAAAAACATATACCACCTCAAAACAATAAAAAAAAAAATCACACCCAATTCAGTTCCATATAGTTTATGTAATGCAGTTGAAAATCAGTTGGATTCAAAGCCAAAAATGCTAAATTCTACTTACAATTGTAATATAATTAAACACATTTAGCTCATAATTTGATACCAACAAGTTAATCAGTTATTGCATAATAAGTTAGCTATGGAAGAAGATGAAATTGCTGGTTTTAGCTTTGCAGCAATCCCTCATTCTGACCAAGCAGGTGGCAATGGTGGAAGCAGCCCTCCATAACCAGAAGGAAGACAAAACAGACCATAAAAACACTGGTGCAATATGACATACACAAAGGGCTTAGTCTCGGGAAGAGAAACAGGGTTCAGGGGGGGAAACATGGGTGAGTTTAATGAAAGAAATAGTTTATTGAAAGATTTATTTTTTTCAGTAAAGACGCAAGGTTAAAGGCAGAATTGTGTCTGCTATGGGTAGAATAGTTGTGAGAATAAAATGTTACTGGATGCAAGAAACTCAGCTGATGGCCTCTTTCCAGGAAATCAGCAAGTAAACAAAGAAGCACTCGGCGAATCATGCTTTAAAGAAAAGAGAAAAACCAAGAAAGGAATAATACATAAATGGATTGCAGTAACAGTAATATAGTCAGAAAAAGTGGTGACTTTGTTCTCATGCAGATTAAGTCTCCAGCAGCATAACTGGTGATAGCTCAGTATAACTTAAGCCAAATCGATTATAATGTCTTTAAAACGTGGACATTTGAAGCCAGCTAAAAGTAGACAGGCTGTTCACCTTGTGGACTAAAACTGGTCGCTAGTTCCAGAGGAGAGGAGCCTGATAAAAGACAGCTCTGCCTCCCATTCCTCTTTTAGACGCCTGGTATTAAACAGAAAACTGCATTAAGAACCCACATCCAAATCTTTATTCATTATAAAGAAGGGGGTTTGCTTATATGGACCCTTAAATGTAAATATTTTAAGATAAATGTTGGATTTTTGGGCAACCTGATATTAGAAAACCGAGTCCATTGCCATACTAGTAATTTATTAGTAAGTATAACCTGAATGACACCTTCATTTTCTTAGATTTATTTACCCTTTTTAAAGTTTTGTTATAGCCTATGTTTTGTTAAACTTGACTAAATCAGTCAGATAAATCACTGACATTAGATAATAGATCAAAATATTGTCTTCTACGGGCAGAAAACACCGACACGTGTCAAAACAGTTGTACCAATTATTTTTCTATTATTAGAACTTTACATTCTTGTCTTTGACAGTTGTAGACACTCCCCTGTTAAGTATTTTTTTTATATACCTGCTCTATTTGGGACACAATAAAAGCAAGGGAAAAAAATGTTAAAAAACAAAAACTGTTTCTACATACCCAGTCAAAAGGGCAATCTTTTTATAGGGAACAATTATTCTCTAAGCCCACATAGACTTCCCCTGTGGATCCCAAATGGAAAGCCTTTAGTCAGGTTCCTTTAACAAAAGCAAAGTAGAAAGCCCTTCACATGCAGCTCAGATCTGGTTTGCACCAAAGACCAGTGACGCCGCAGTAGACCATCAATGAGTGAACATGCTGCGATAGTTTCCAATTAGTGTGGAAAAAATCTCTTTGTTTCAAAAGGACTGGCACTTCCCTTTGTTTTATAAAAAAAACTGTCCTCACCCTGCTCTTTTTTTAATCCCATATTTGTGCATCTATTTATAACCAAAGTATTTTAATCTTACTTGAAGAGCTAGTCATATTTGGTCAGAATGTGTGGTTTAAAGTCAAATCTTTAGAGACACATTTTTCCTGTAGAGCTGACTACATATTGCTGTTTTGTCCACTATGGACTTTAAAGTACAGTTTAGTGAAATTATTATTAAAAAAATATCTCTCTGGGTATGGAGGTGGCACAGGGGTTTAAGTGCATGGCCCATGTGAGGAGGCCTTAATCCTTGTTGAGGCTGTTGTGCGTCTTATTCTTCTCTCACTTTTAATTATCTAATCAAATCAAACTTTATTTATAAAGCACTTTTCCTGCATGAAGCAACGTAAAGTGCTTTACATGGTAAAAACAGTTTAAAAACAAGCCATCATACAAAAGGTATACATAGTTATAAGCCACTAATACTCCCCAAAATCCACAAAATAAAATTTCACTTGATAATTCACCTGAATTATTTTGTCACTAATTTGTAGAGAAATGAAGACATTTGTGGCAAACAAAACAGAGCTGTTTACGTTGGTTCTTATCCGATTTAAGCAACTAAAACTTAACTTAAACACGAACTGTTATTAAACATCGGAAATGTGCGAACAATGAAAACGAGCTGCAATCCTGAGAGCAATGCAGAACCACACAAGCATGAAAAGAAATGCAATGAAAAATCACTGTAAAAGTTCAAATGCCAAACTACCAAAAACACTAACAAGTTAAAAAAAAACAAAAAACTGCAAACTGGCTTTACAAGATTAACGTGTCACACACCTCCAGGGAATTGGATTTTAAGTCAGATTGCACCAGATCTTCAGTTAAGACTAGAGGTCTGGTGCACTTCCTTGCAGAGTGACTGTAGCTGTAGTTTTGTGTATTTGCAGCATTCTTTGCTTCTGCTTATTTTTAGAGAATGAGGCATTTTGCTTTTCAGAAAATGTTCCTGTTTCATCTGCTTTTTAACATTTGAATGTTTTGGATTGTGGAGCTTAATTTTCCATTTGTTGAGTGCTTGCAACCATCAGCCAGGGTTGGGGAAAACTTCTCATTCAGTTAAGGGAGAAATGTAATATTTGCTGTCAAGGATACACAAAAATTTTAATGTACTTTTGTGTTAAACTATAGATAATTTAAAGAACCATGTGAAATATGGCTATGAGAGACAAAATGATTCAATTCAGAATAATAAAAAGAATAATACTTTCTACACGGGAATGTAACTACCAACATTCTTTGGAGGAGTAATGGCTGAAATTGACAGCTGAATAGAACATTTCAAATCAGATTTTATGACCTTGAAGGCTTCACGCTGAATATAAAAAAAAATTTTAGAATTTAAGTGGATTTATGATCAATTCTAAGGTCCTCTCTGCACTCATCTCCAGAAGATGAATGGACTGTACTCAAATAGACTTGAACAAATAAATTAGTAGACCGACAAAAAAGAGCCAAGGCAACGACTGCAGCAAAAGGTCACAAAACTTTCTGAAGCGACCCCCCCAGAAAAACTAAAAAGGAAAGTGCTAAATAAATTACTAATGGAACATTTTATCAAGAACTTTGTGACACTATAAAGCTACTGTTTATTAGTCAAATTACAAAAAAGCATTAAGAAGTAGTATATAGTTTCCATGACAATAGTAGCTGAGAAAGGATTTGTATAAATAAAAAGAGTATATAACATATTATTTTATCTACTTAAATAAAAAAGGACAATGCAGTTCCATTAGAAGGTGCCAGATTCAGTCAACAGGCTTATTTCTGCTGACATTCCTTAACAATTACTGGCATCAAAAGTATAAATATGTTTGATTATATTATTAATTTAAATATGAGCCAAATGATACAATACTTTATAGACTCATTAAATATTTCCATATCTAACTGTGTTTTTCCAGTGCATAAATATTTAATGTAGTTAGACATGTAATAATGGTATAATTGATCTTTCTGCTGATAGTAACTTTCTAACTTTCAATGTTTCCTCTCTGGTCGGACTGAAATCTTCATCAACATCTGCTTGGGTTAGATCCTTTTTATTTGTGTCTACAATTTTAAATATATGTACTAATATCCTTGTAAACACGTTAGAAAGATTATATGTATTGTATTGCAATCATTCAGCATGAGATTTGTCTTATTCCGGTTACAACAATATTCTGAAGATGGTATCTGACAATTTTCCTGAAACAATTCTTATACAAGGAGGACTTAGGGGCAAACCTTGACTTCAATATTATCCTTATCCATCTATTTATGTATTAAATTTTTTCTATTATTAAAATATATCATATTTCTTTTTTTTTACATTCTTAGTTATTGGTTTTATGTGTTTAAGTTGATAATAAGGACTAATAGATTCACAAGTGATTTCCCAGGTAAATTCAAAGCAACTTCACATAAAACTGTTGGTAAACTAACATGAAATCTGTTAACCTACTTTACATTATTGCATTAAACTTTAAATCTATTGTCATCTCTTCATAAAGTAAAAACGAATATTCTCAAGGATTATTGCAGAATGAACGGATCAAAACCAAAAAACAAATTCCAAAGTGATTTATTACATTGAAAAAAGGAAATCCCCTTTGGTAAAACTCAACTCCTAAGCTGAACTGGTTTCATTTTAACCCTCTGACTGTCAACAAACTCTGCAGCAGCTTAGATTGTGAGCATCAGTGAAATAGGCTTTGGTTGACAGCTTTGGTTTTACAGGTTTCGAGTGCTCTTGTATGTGTAAAAATGTTCCTACTGTAAATCTATGCTCTCTGTCAGCATGAAGGAATTTTATGAGGTATGCTCAGCTTTCTGTCCACTGAAACAACCATGACAGCCTTTTAACTGGACATACGGAGGGATGGATGGATTTAGGATTTTTGTGTTGAAAGCCTTCGTCTTGTAGCTTTGTACTCTTAAACTGATGGAAAGTAAGAAAATGCAGTGAAAGACAAAATGCATTTACATCCCTGGAATCTGCAGGTTTAATGCAATTTCTGAACCAAGAAATGTTGAATTCTCTCTGTGAAAGTTTTTATTAGATTTAAGTCTGAACTCTGACTGCACCATTCCAGAACATTAACATTTTTTCCAGTTAGACGAAACATGTTGGTATAATTGTTATATTACTTTAAACCCTAAAAGCTTACTGAACCTAAGTATACCAGTGGTATGAATTATTATAGGAATAGACAATGAGTAGAGTTCCAATTTTTTATCTATTGCAGATGTATATTTACTGAAAGCTGTTTTATTACAGAGGTAACTACATTCATACTTAATGCGAAGTTTAAGCATCACTCTGTAAACTGGCTGATGTTTTTCCTTCTCTTCTTTTTTTCCCTGAATATGTCTTTTTAAATAATTTAGTCTAGTTTGTAATGTCTTGTTTCCCCCTTTTTTCTTGTTCTACCATTTTCACACCCACATTTTCCACACTGTAGGACATTTAATCTTATTGTATCTTAGCTGTGATAAAACTAACAAAGAAAGAAGAGGAAAAAAAAAAACAGAAAAAAACTAAAGCAGACTCAACTGAGAAGATAATACAGAAAAATCCTGGGAGCAGACACACCCTGACTGTGGTAATGCTAATTACTGTATGAAATGAGGGAACCTTTCCAGTTAGGAAATGTCCCCTGCTATACTCAAAGCCCCCCCAAAATTTAAAACATTTTCACATTTGCGTATATGCAGATGGCACAGTAGCCCAACTCTATAAATAGCTCTTATTAAATAGAACAACACAGTATGGCACTGGTAACTATGAGCGAGAAGAATACAAAATAATTTGCACCCAGCTGATCCCAAATAAAAACAATTTTTGCCTAAGAAAATATGGCATGTACATATTTGTCTTTCTGTTACATTTCTAGAAGTTTGCAACAATTGGACATCTGTGCATAACAGTCATGTGATTAAAATGAGTGAATATAGCAGACTTTCATTGGGGCTTGAAAATGTCAAAATGAATACACAATCTATCAATTAAATATTCATCCAGATTATAACTGATGTGAAATTAGAAATTCAAATAAAGCTACATGCATTTATAGGTACTGTGCGTTGACATTAATGCGTTATACATCTAAACAATGTATTGTTAATTATTAATGAATCAATGAGCCGATGCAATCAGCTGGTTTTCCTTAGATGGAAAACTTTTAACCAATGATCTAATTGAGATATTTCTTTAAAGTGTTTTGAGATGATGTGTTGTCAATCGATGCTAATATAAGAAACTGAATTGAACTGTTTATTTGCTATATTTTAAATCATGTATTAATGTTTAAATACTTGATAGTACTGCATTGAAACAGTTATACTTTCTTCATCCATTAGCTTCACCATTGAAGTAGGCAGGCCTCATGCTGCCAAGCTGTTGGTCTGAGCTGCCCGACATGACAACCAGTCAGAAATGAGGAATAATTTGACAACATATGATAACAGTTCGAATTATTGAATAAGAGGCTGTAGCACAAAAAATATGAAATATTTAAATAAATGATTAATAATCAAATATGATTTAAAGAATATAAAATTAAGCTTGAATGATTTTGACATTTATTGTTTTTTTTTTAAATTACTCATCTATTTTTATACATGAATTCATAACATAGATTTTTCTTCATTATAATTTTATTGCTGTAATTTTGTCTCTATAATTTGATTCTAACGGACTCCAATTTGCTTTTTATCCAAGATAACACTGATATTTTAAGTCTAATATCTATTTTTAGACAAAAACTAGCAAAATGTAGGAAAGAAAAAAAATATTTTGTTCTTTTCCCTCTAACTTTACACTAAAAATATATTTGTAAATGATTTTTGAGAAATATGACATATCTATTACCAATTAATAAATTATGATTAGTCCTTTTTTTCTGAAATCGATTTTTTTCAGTACAAAAAGAAGAAATAAAGAGACGTGTTGCATTATAGAAGAATCTTTTTTTCTCACCATACATTATAAAATTACCAAATATGTCACATTAGTATAAACTATGCAGTAGAGTGAACAACAGAAGACTTTTACATCTAGACTGCTCTACCTCTGTATGTCATAAGAAACCCCCCAGATTTTTTTTTCTTTTTTTGCTAATCTGAGAACTAGAACGAGGATGGAGGGTTTCAGCTCTCTCTTGACTAGAGGACAAAGCAGCTCCTCTGATAATAAAGTGGAGTTGGTCTTGAATTATTTATAATAAATGCTTTCCTTCCAAAGTACAAGGCTCAGCACCCCAAAGCAGATCCTCTGAGCTGTCTGGGCCTTGAAAAAAACCCCTAACCATACTACTTTCTTCAGCTGTTAGTCTAATATCCCAGGCCGACTCTGCATCACAAACATGATTTTCCTGTAGTAGGCACCGCTGGGCTTCTTTTGATATGATTCACCTCAATAAGACCAGAGAATGAGTATTTTTTTCTGACAGCGTATCCTCTTAGATGATACCGAATATTTGGCATGCTTCAGTGAACAACGACACATATTAAACTCACGCAAAATCAAAACCCTGAACCAGATGAATCAGAAGATGTTAAATTAGGAGATGTTATGATGGGCAAGCAGAAAGTAAAAAAAAAAAACAAAAAAACAAAACAAAAAATCCCAAAACATTGCAGGACTACAAACAGGAAATATTATTACATTTCACAAACAGCCATAATCATGGAATGATGGAATGAGTGACATCTTTTGTGTGTGTGTCTGCAAGTTTTAATAAATAGTCAAAAGACAGAAGCAAAAGAAGGATGTACAAGTGATTCTGCACAGGTAAACCAAGTCAGTCAAGGTGGGAAGAGAGAAATAGAAAAGCCTCTCACTGAAGAAACTCTGTTTGAAAATGTTCTGAAGAGGATGGTCTCTGTTTTCCATAATCTTCTTCGCTTTATGAATAATTCCCTTGTTTTAAATATTCTCCAGAGGTTCCAGAGGAACCGAGCCAAGCTTTATAGGCTTGTTAATCATATCACGACCAAACCCTCAATTTTAATTCTTGTTGGTCCCAATTATTAACGTCTTTAACCCTGCATTTACAAATAATAATGTGGCTTTTAATGTAGCTTTCCTGATAAGTGGCTTATTCACTTCTAAGTATCTTTTTAGTCCATGTCACCTTGGATTTTACTGTACTCTCAGCCTCAGCATCTCTTTATTAATAAAGAGTTGACAAGGCAGCTAAAGAGCTGCTTCATAATTCAGGTAAACCTTCTAAACTTAAAAAAGATAAATCAAGTTGTATCATGGCATAAAAAGACAAGTAAGCTTTTGCATATCATTGTTTTGACAGATGAGCAAGAAATTTTAATTTCCATCTGAAAGCAACATAATCAGTAACATTTGAGTTGCTTACTTGCCTGAAATAAACTCAAATGTTACTAAATAAGTTGCTTACAGAGCCATAACATCATACATAGGAAATAAAAATAGTTTCAATGTACTTTTCATATCTGCTTTTGTTTGATTATGGATATTTTCAAGTCAAGTAACTAAAAGTTTGTTAGTGTGTTGTTGTGTTTTTTTGCTTAGACTAAGCAATAAACTGTTCTTGGTAAAAAAGACACACAAACTTCAGATTACAACCAGAAAGAGCCTATACTAAAACTTGCTAAAAGTAGCATAAACGCTACATTCTGAAAAGATGCCAGATTTATTTTAACCAAAAATATAACACTTTTTAAAGATGTATTTTTGAAGCTGTTTACCCCAGATAAGCAAAGCAGTCAGATAACTAAATATTATTATCTGTTATATTTAGGATTTAAAACCCGCCAATTGTTTCTAAACTGTCCTGTAAATAAAAAAAGGTGAAATACAAATGATGTATAAATTTTTTTAAAGCTAAAATGATCTCTTCTTGCAAAAAAGTTGTAAATCTTTGTGTTTTCATTCAAAAGGTAAAGTTTATAAATCTATTTTTATTATTTGCTTACCTTGAATTTTCAGCCATACCGACTCTGAACAGGTTTCTGTTTGTCAGGCCTTATTAAAAGCAAAGCATCTATTTGCTAAGAAAATGAAATAAATACATATATTTGGAAGTAAGAGTGTCTTGTTGCATCACATCCATCCAAGTAATTCAAATTGAAACTCATACAGGCTTAAATATGATAAAGTTATGAGAGTGCCATGTACAGAGAAACATGTGTGCGTATTTAAGTTTTTACTTCTATCTGGACACTCATTTAGTCCTTTTCACCTTTACTTTTACTTTCTTTTTGAGTTCAAGCTGTGTAAACTTCAGTTCCTAGTCTAAGCTGTCAGAGCACTAATCCCACTTTTACTTTGAAAGGAGGGATTTACAGGTATGTGAGAGAAATGTGCAAGCAGACCCTTGTTTTTCTCTGAAGAAGAGTTTAAAATGCATGTGGTGAATTGTGCAAAACAAGAATGGAGAGACACCCTTTTTTTAGTCTACCCTCTCACCAAGAATCCCAGAGGTTCCACTAGAAAGAAACCTAAGAATTGTGCTTCTCCTATGACAGGTGGAACCCCCCAGTGATTTTATCTTAGAGGTAACTTCAAAAGGTAGCGGAGCATTCTGGCACGTACTCCAAAAGGCTTTGGACAGTCCAACACATGGAGAAATGGAAAATACCTATAAAGAGAAGCAGCAATCCACCATGCACTGGAATTCAGCATCCTCTGGGAGACCCTCACAAGAGTTCTCCCAAAATAACACACTTTCAAAGGTTAAATGTGCCTTTAAAGGTACATAATCACGTTATTCAATTCAATTCAATTCAAAAATATTTTATTTATCCCAAAGGGAAACTAAGTGTTGTAGTAACTCATGTTTTGTTTTCTTTTAACCAGTAGTTGTAGCTGTTGATAGCTGTAGGCAGGAAGGATCTTCTGTACCGGTCTGTCTTGCACCGGATCTAGAGAAGCCTCTTACTGAAAATATATATGACATTTTTAAAATTTATACACCATTAGCTCACTGCAGTTTTAAACAAAGTTTTTAAAAAATAATTCCCACATCCTGCTGGCGTGATATATGTTATATTTGAGTTTTATGATGTGTTTTTATTCAGTCTGTTAAAAGATTAAGGACTTTGTGCATATTTATGTTTGGGTTACTTTACCTAAAGATTATGTCTAGAACTGGAAATTGCAGCTAATTAATCGGTCATTCAGAATTGAGGGTAAAAATCAATAAATGATCGTTAGTTAAATGAGTTTAACTGTAATCTGATTAATACCAGGGTTCTTGAGATGAACCCTGGTATTAGCCTTTTACTCAAGGTGGGGCTCCAAGATCCGGCTGTTAAGATTGATTTGACTTTTACCAATTTTTGTAATTTAGACTTTGGTTATTAGGAGAGTTATTAAGCACCAAGCAAGAAATTGTCTCAGATCATGCAACAGTCAACCAAAAATAATTAATTTGGCTTGAGTGATAAATCGTTCACTGTATAAAGTAAATGAAAAGAAATAAAAACTGAAAAAGGGGTTTTAGGAGTCTGTTCAAGAGTCTGTGAGGAAAGTTCAAGCTTTGAAGCTTAATGCATTTAGTGTCCTTTAAAACTAGCAGCAGGTAAATGTGAATAGACCCTGATGCAGAGATATTAAATGCAGTCAAAACAGTAAAGTTTAAATTGGTTTTACAGTGAAAAATGCATAATGACTCAGAAATGTATTATTTAAAATAAAGCTGAGAGAGAATGGGTTAGCTTAGCTGGCCCCAGGAGTTCCGGTTCAGTTGGTTCTGGCTGAAACAAAATAGGTTAGGCTCACAACATGTCCTACAGATGTGGTCAGGCATCGGGTAGCTTGGAGCTAAAGATGCTAGCCAGTCCACTGCAGTTTTAAGCTGATCACTTTTGCTTTGATGCCATTAAAAGTTGAAAGTTTCCACCCAAGCAGAGCAATTAAGCATCAGGAAAGAGGGGAGGATGAATGGTACTGTTGCCTGATGTGAGGAGGGCCACATTTTGTAACTTACGCTGCTGCTACGGCAGGCGGCAGAACCAGTATGGCACGGTCTGGTGCCTTCACATTGCGGCTCAGCAGCTTCTTGTCGGCTCAGCAGCAGACGCTGGTGCCAGATTGTCTTCCTCATGGTGAGCCTTTCCAGCATAGTTCTGTTCTGTCTGGCCTGTTATGACCTGGATTGTCCCTGAGTCCTTGATTTAGTCTTAGCCCCTGTCGGATCTGTTTTGTTCGTGTTTGACCCTTTTTTCTGTCCCTGACCATGAGCTTGGATTCTGTTTGAGGTTTCCCAGTTATCTGACCCGGACAAAGGTTCTTATTTCCCGGTACTGACCATTACTCTGGACATTCCTCCCTTCCACCCTGAGGTCAGTTATTCCTTTATTTCTGGAACATTCAGACAATCAGTGTTGGAACTCACCTCTCTGTCTCCCTCCACCGGTTCCCGTGGCTGACTCCTGATGCCATCCCTGTTCCATTATCTTTAAATAAACCATTAAAACGTATCCTGTTGTTTGGCTCGAATCCGTAAATTAGTCCACACAGTTGTTACAAATAGAGCATTAATCAAAAAGCAGCCAAAACTCCTCTAAGGATCAAAGACGTGATGGAAGCCATTAGTAAGATCCCTCCATAACTTTTCTCTGTAAAGTTGCTAACAGAAAAACAGACAAACCCACAAACCAACGAAAGAAAGAAAGATGGCTTATTCGTCCTTTTAAACTGATTTGGACCAAATTAGACCCATTGGCTGATATGTAAAACTTTGTGAATGGAAACAACAACATCCTGAAAACACCAATCCCACTGTAAAGCAAGGTAGTGGGAGCATCATGCTGTGGGGATGATATTCCTACTCAACAACAGTGAAGCTGGTCAGAGCTGAGATGAAGATGATTGGACCTGATAAAGATCAAAGACTGGTTTGACAGAAAGCTTGAGACTGAGTTAGAGGTTCCTTTTCTAACAGGTTAACAACCCTAGAGATACCAACAGAGATATAGTTGCATGTTAAAATGGCCCAGTCAAAGTAACAACCAAGAGTAGAAAATTCATGCTTAGAGATACCTCCTGATCAGTCTGATTGATCTGGAATCATTTACTTCCTACCCCAAAACCTTGCAGCTATAAATAGAGAGAAGTGCTTTTACCCAGAATAGCTGAATTACAAAACCTTTAAATAAAAAAAGCACAAACTTACTGGACAGCATGTGCTTATTTTTATTGACCTATTGTATAAAATCTCAATAAGAGATGACAGTTTGTTTCTGTTATAATATGAAATGTGAACATTTCAGACTAACAGTAAATAGAAACAACACTTGACTGTATTTAAATAAAGAATTATTCCAGTTATATTTCAATGAACTCTTACATTTCTATTTCACCATCAGTTGAAGGCAAGAAGAACATGTTTGTGAAGTAAACCTGCAAGACAGTACAAATGATGTGACCTCATCTGTCCATCAATCCTGGCGCCTCATCGGGTTTGGTGATAAAAAAAGGAAAATAACATTGGCTAACTGGATAACAGCATTAGAAATGATAAAAACAAAACAGCCAGGTGCTTCTGATTCTGTTCTCCTCTGGCTAAAAACATATTTGTTTGGTGTTTGTTGACTTCCATCCTCTTATATGCAGAATATTTTAATTATTCCCACCAGATTAGTTTAAGTGTCTGTGAAAGTGAATCTATACAGCTTTATGTCTCGAATTATGTGACATTACAGGTCATGTCTCCTCTACAATCATTTCATAAGGATCAATAACATAATATTAATTTTATTTTTTATCGGTTTCCATTTTCTATATCCACAGCCAAAAGGTGCTAATCCCAAGCTTAATTTGTTTATTGTTTTTTTTTTTTGCCTACAATCAATTGAAGTAAATCTAGTTGACACAGCAGCCTCAAAGCAACAATGCAAACACATGAAAGAAGTTCGGGCAAAAGGGGCCCATGGGTAGAGTTCATGAGCCTGTGGGAGAACAGCCAGCCTTTTGAACATGAGCATGTCCTTGGGATATGGAGAGGCTCTTGACTAAATCATGACTCTTCACATCTAGCAGTGCTGTGCCAGCAGAAACCTCTGTTCTGCTCTATTCTCATGCTGCAACAAAATGCAGGGAAACCTCAAATGGCTCAGTGAAGACAGCTAGAGCTTGTCAGTTCATATCTGTGGGGCTGAATTCTATTATGAAACAAAAATGACACACAC
>JAUZNJ010022449.1:0-17002 GCA_034780135.1 Jordanella pulchra | reverse complement strand
GAGAGGGGGAGAGACATGTGGGAAAGGACCACAAGCCGGATTCGAACCTGGGTCGCCCGCGTCGAGGACTAAGGCCTAAGATTTAAACCAGCTTAGTGCTGTTCCATTAATTCCTATAAAATGTTCCTTTCCAAAAGAATATTATGATCAACTGTATCAAGTACAGCACTCAGATCTAACAGAACAAGTAAAGATACAAGTCCATTACCTAAAGCCATGAGAATATCATTAATGACCTTTACCAGAGCTGTTTTGCTATGATGAGCTCTAAAACCTGACTGAAACTCTTCAAAAAGTTAATTTTGGAGTGAGTGGTCACATACTTGTCACATACGACTACTTTCTCAAGAATTTTAGATAAGAAAGGAAGATTAAAAATAGGTATATAATTGACCAAGTTATCTGGGTTAAGAGTTGGTTTCTTAAGTAAAGGTTTAATTATAGCTTAATTACCTTAAAAGCCAGTTTATTCTGGAGGTAGACACCTCGGATTCTGGAGTTGAAGCTGTTCTTTCCCAAGTTTCTGGCCAAGATCACAAGACTCACCCCTGTGCTTTGTTCTACGACAGACTCCGCTCAGCTGAGAGAAACTATGACCAAGAACTACTTGACATTAAACTAGCCCTAGAAGAACGGAGGCACTGGTTAGAGGGAGCTGTTCATCCAGTTCTTGTTTGGACAGACCACAAGAATCTGGCCTATTTAAAGTCAGACAAGAGACTAAACCCACATCAATCTAGATGGTCTCTATTCTTCTCACACTTCAACCTCTCTATCTCCTACCAACCAGGTAGTAGAAACATAAAACCTGATCTCTCACGTCTTTACTCCCCAGATGATTCTGAGAAAATACCCACACTGATCCTCCCTTCTACTTGCACTGTGGCTACAGTAACTTGGGAGAACGGGGACCTGATCAAACAGACCCATCTCTCAGAGCCTCCTCCAAAAGAAATCCCTCCTAATAAACTGGTTGTTCCACTTTCTGTTAGATCAAGATTCTTCCATTAGATCCATTCTTTGAAATCTGTGGACACCCTGGGGTGAGTCATACCATTGCTCTTGCTAACCGCCATTTTTGGTGGCCATCCCTCCACAAAGATATTAGGGAATTTGTCCTAGCCTGTCCTACCTGGTGTTGGAACAAGACTCAAAATCAACCTCTATCTGGTCTTCTTCCACCTCTGCCCGTTCCTAAGAGATCTTGGTCCCACATCGCCCTGGACTTTGTGACTGGACTCGAGGTATGACCACCATCCTCACCATAATTGGTCGTTTCTCAAAAGCCTGTGACCTCATTCCCCTTAAGAAACTCCCATCTGCCTTCCAAATGGGCTTGGTAAAGCATGTTTTCCAGCTTCATGGTATCCCTCAGGAGATCCTGTCTGACAGAGGTCAGGAATTCATCTCCCAGTATGGAAGAATTTCTGTTCGGCTCTCAATGGAAATGGACTATCAACACCTAGTTGATAGGTGATGTGGATGGAAACCGGATTGGTTTCCATCCACAGACTAATGGCCAGTGCGAAAGGATGAATCAGGAATTAGAGTCTGTACCTTAAAAACTCATTGTTTTTCTTCCTCCAATCTGTCAGACTGGTCACAGTTCCTCCCTTGGGTTGAAAACTTCCACAACTATCATGTCTCCTGTGCTACTGGTCTTTCTGCTTTCAGCCTGGGTTACCATCCACCTCTCCTCCCTTCTGATGAGAAAGACATTGGAGTCACATCTGTACACCATCACATCCGTCGCCTTCAAAGAATCTGGTCCTCTATTCAACTCGCTCTTAACAGAACCTCCGCCCAGAATAACAGTCTGGCAGACCCTACAACGTTACCTGCTCCCACCTATGTTATTAGACAAAAGGTTTGGCTTTCCACTCGTGATATCCCACTCAAAGCAATGTCCAGGAAACTCTCTCCTAGATTCATTGAGTCCTACCACCGTCCGTCTTCGCTTGCCACCTTCCAGACGCATTCACCCTACTTTACACGTTTCCCAAATAAAGCCCATTAGGTCCAGCACTTTGTGACCTCCTCCAGATCCCCCTCCACCCACCTTGGACGTGGATGGCCATCCGGCCTACCGGGTTCAAAGGATTGTGGACACTCGTCGCCGTGGTCGAGGTTAGCAATACCTCATAGATTGGGAGGGTTATGGACCTGAAGATCGCGCTTGGATTCCTCGGTCTTTCATTTTAGACCCGTCCCTCATCAGGGACTATTGGAGTTCGCTCCCCTCCTCTTCTTCTGGACCACCAGGTGGCGACCATTAATGGGGGGTAATATCATAGTTCTGGGTTCCTCTGTTTGTTTGTTTTCCTTGTGTTCTCCTTTTTACCCAGCAGATGGAGCCACATGTTGTGTTGGGAGAGGTCCTCCACCAGCTGCTACCTATCTGGCCTTATTAGTGGGGCTTTATTAGATGCTGAGATCTGCACCTCTGAGCCTGAGTGTTTGCCAGCAATGGTATTCAGTGCCTTCAGCACGAGTTCCTGTGATCTGGGATTTTCCCTGACTCCTAGTAACTCTTGTGTATCCTGTTTCCTAAGGTGATCGTTTCCACTGACTTTGGTCTTTTTCTTTGTTTGCTCCTCGATGCCGTGGTTGTTACCCACTGGTTGCCTTTCTCCTTACCCAATCCTACAGGTAAAGCCTTTTTTCAACTCGGCTCTCTACCAGCAGCCTCAGTATCATCACCCCTTCAGGTACGGTTAGCCTGTTCTGCCCTCCCTCACTACCAAGCTCCATCTGCTCCCCTCTGGACTTCCTGGATTCACCCGACTCAGCTTCCGCCTATGGACCCCCACTTGCCTCCATCTACAAGAGCCTTTTCAGAACCTCTCCCTCATGGATCCAATCAAGTCATCTACAAAGTAAGACAGTCCTATGATTCTCTAATTTCCCACGTAGTCTCTTGACCTGAACTTACCACCATCACCTTGTTCTTCCAGTGTGACCAGAACCCCGGAACTGTTTACGCCTCTCCCGGAATGTACCTTAGATCCAGTGTTAGCACCTTCAATAAACATTTTAAACTATTCATTGTCTCCTGTGGTGTTCTGCATTTGGGCCATGTCTAAACCCAATATGAAACTTCTAAAGTGAAACGTTCTTTTGGGGGAGGAAACCTCTGTTAAAGTAATTTTGAAAGTTACTAAAAAGTAGTCAGAGAGGACTGTCAGGAAGCTGGTGTGGTGGAGGTGGTGAGGCAGAGGCAGGAACCAGGATGCGGTGAAAAAATGAGAAATTTTTACACAGGGAGGAAATCAGGGAAACGATACACACCCGAGGGGTAATCAAGGGAGGACAGGACAACACTGAGAGCACAGAGACAACAGAAAGCTCAAAATAGGAACACAGAACTACAGATCATAACAGTACCCCCCCCACCCCCCAACGGGCGGCTTCCAGACGCCCAAACACAAAGAAAACTGTCCAAACACAAAGTGGTCCGAGGGGCGACGGAAGGAGGGTCAGAGTCCCAGCAAAACTGAAAACAACCCACACAGAGTGGGAGAAAAACTCAAGAGGTAGCCGCTCCTCAAGAGGTAGCCGCTCCTCGTCCCCGCCCCGGAGGCGGGGACGAGGAGTCTCTGGGGCAGCCCCAACAGGCGGGAGCTCAGAAGGCACACTAGAGAGCTCCGGAGGGACGCTAGGAAGCTCAGGAGGGACGCTAGGGGACTCTAGCAGAGCACTAGGAAACTCTAGAGGAGCACTAAGAAGAAAACTAGGAGAAACACTGGGAAGCACACTAGGAGGAACACTAGGGAACTCTAGAGGAGTACAAGGAGACTCAGGATCAGCACTAGGAGACTCGGGATCAACACTAGGAGTAACACTAGTAGACTCAGGATCAGCACTAGGAGGAACACTAGGAGTCTCTATAGGAGCACTAGGAGGAACATTAGGAGAATCTGTAGGAGCACTAGGAGGAGCACTAGGAGACTATAGGAGCAGTAGGAGGAACACTAAGAGAATCTAGGAGAACTAGGAGGAAAACTAGGAGACCATATAGGAGCACTAGGAGAATCACTAGCAGAAGCACTAAGAGAAGCACTAGGGGACTCTCTAGGAGCACTAGAAGGAGCACTAGGAGAAGCACTAGGGGACTCAATAGGAGCACTAGGAGTAACACTAGGAGGCTCAATAGGGGGATCACTAGGAGAATCACTTAGAGCTAGTGCGGCGGCAGCTGCACCAGGCTTGAGAACGACGGCAGGAATGAGGTCTGTGGGCTTGAGAGCGAGGGCAGGAACTTACTCCACCCCTGCCGTTTAGATGGCAACAGAGGCTGCGCCGGCTGTAGCGCTGACGGACTCGCCGGCAGGAGCGGACTCGGGAGGAGTCGAGACTGGAGACGCTGGAGCGAGGTCCATAGGCGGCGCCGACCTCGGGGAAGCATGAAGTCAGAACGCCGGGGGGACTGGAGCTGGTCCCGGAGACGCAGGAGCTGAGTCCGGAGACGGCACCAACCCCGAGGAGGCATTAGGTCCGGATGCCGGAGGGACTGGAGCTGGTCCCTGAGACCCAGGAGCTGGGCTGGCGGAGCGAAAGTCTGGCTTGGGAGGCGGAGGGCGGCCCTGCATTTCAGCGGAAAGGGCCTCACAGTCCCACTCAACCTCCCTCTGGAGCTCCACCAAATCCGGCAGGGGAAGACGAGGAACCCAACCTTGAGCACAAGCAGGCGTATTGCCAACCCCAGCCGCCTCCCGTAGACCTCGGGGTTCCTCTTCTCTTCTATGTACTACTGGATCAAGGTCAGCAGCTCTTCCTTTTCTCCCCGGTTCATGATCTAAATCGTGCCTCACCGTTCGTGGTCGGGTCCTTCTGTCAGGAAGCTGGTGTGGTGGAGGTGGTGAGGCAGAGGCAGGAACCAGGATGCGGTGAAAAAATGAGGAATTTAAATTAAAATAATCCAAAAACGAGCACAGCAAACTGAAAGTCCTCAGGCCAGGCAGTACGGCTTAAATGGAAACCAGGGTTTTACACCGGTAGCGCTGGACATACGAGAGGCAACAGAATTACTCAGACAAACGCAGACTATCTCAGAGTTTCTCAGACTAGGACCTGACAACCAACAAGAGACACAGGAGGGTTTAAATGCACGGGGAGGTAATCAGGGAAACAAGACACACCTGGGGGTAATTAGGGGAGGACAGGACGACACAGAGGACACAGAGACAGCAGGAAGCTTCAAAAATAATACAGAGAAACACGGATCATGACAGTACCCCCCCTTTAACGGGCGGCTTCCAGATGCCCAAAACACAAAGAAAATTGTCCAAAAAACACAAAGTGGTCCAAGGGATGACGGAAGGAGGGTCAGAGTCCATGAAAAAACAGAAACCAACCCACACAGTGGGGGAAAACTCAGGAGGCAGAGCTGTAGTGAGGTCCGGAGGGCGTCCACGCCGACGACCAGTTCCCTGAAGCTGGTCCAGAGGGCGTCCATGCCGGTGACCAGTTCCCTGAAGCCAATCCGGAGGGCGTCCACGCCGGCGCCCAGTTCCCTGAAGCCAGTCTGGAGGGCGTCCACACCGGCGACCAGTTCCCTGAAGCCAGTCCGGAGGCCGTCCACGAGGAGGCGGGGACGAGGAGTCTCTGGGGCAGCTGGCTCAGGAGGGACCCTAGGAAGCTTAGGAGGAGCACTAGAGGGATCACTTGGAACACTGGGGGTCTCTATAGGAGCACTAGGAGGACTCACACAGGGAGGAGCATGAGGAGTGACACTGGGGGAAGCACCACTAGGAGGAGGAGGAGGAGCACTGGGGACACCAATAGGAGTAGCACTGGGGACAGCACTAGGAGGAGCACTGGGGACACCACTAGGAGGAGCACTGGGGAAAGCACTAGGAGGAGCACTGGGGAAAGCACTAGGCGAACCACTGGAGGCACTAGGAGAACCACTGGAGGCACTAGGAGAACCACTGGAGGCACTAGGGGAACCACTGGAAGCACTAGGAGAGTCACTGGAAGCACTAGGAGAGTCACTGGAGGAACTAGGAGAATCACTGGAAGCACTAAGAGAGTCACTGGAAGCACTAGGAGAATCACTGGAAGCACTAGGAGAATCACCGGAAGCACTAGGAGAGTCACTGGAAGCACTAGGAGAGTCACTTTATCTTTACGTTAAAAACATAACATCAGGTTTTGGGTCAGTAAAAGTCGCTAATTAAAAATTATTTCCTGACCCGACAGAGTTATATTTGATAAAGCCATTATATGACTTAATGTAGCGGCTTTATATAACCTCTGTATCTCATTGTACCTGGCTTTGAAATTTGATTATTTATTACTGTCTTTCGGCTTTTTCTTTCTACAATGTATCAAAACACAACCCCTGGCGCGCAGGTGGCACAGTGGTTAGTGCGCACGACCCATGTATGGGGGCCTTAGTCCTCGACGCGGGCGACCCAGGTTTGAATCCGGCTTGTGGTCCTTTCCTGCATGTCTCTCCCCCTCTCTCATACCCCCTTTCCTGTCAGCCTACTGTCAGAAAAACGAGCCACTGTAAAAAGCTCAAAAAAAAACAAAAAAAAAAACACAACCCCATCAGGAGCCCAACTTTTTCCAGAAATAATTATTTCTGATGGAATTACCAATGGGGGCCTAGTCTGGGGGAGATTTAAGGAGATTCATATTGATGATTCAAAGATTCTGCTTTTGGAAGAGATCGATTAGGAGGTTGTGGGGCTCTTTGGTTTTCAGTGTAGGAGCTGAGCCTCACAATAAAGGGGGTTGCATGGAAAATATGTAAAAGTTAGTTTTTGAGACGAGGGCTTCGTGAAATTAGAGAACTTTGAGATACTAAGTAAGGACTTGGGTGCAGTCTTTGTTGGTGTATTTGGGGAGGGAGCTTAGGGGTTTCTTTTTGTCCTGTGACATTCAGTGGGGAAAAGACATCTGATAAAGTTGAAGGGATTTTGCTGGCTATCTTTATCCTGGCTGCAACAGGGTAAATATTCAAATGAATATGTCAATGAAGGTCAAAAATGTTGTTGCACATGCCTTTTCAACCATTTATTGATCCACAGAAGTCTAAAAAAAACCTTTAATCTCCACAGTAAACTGGTCCATGGAGAAACCACTTGATTTTAAGACCTTCAACTTTATAAAGCAGACAAATGAAATCATCCTTCAACATTTCTTATTTATTCTTGTCAGCATTAGCAGTACCTCCAAGAGTTAACAGACATCGTCAATACAACGCATACCTCTGTGATTTTTTTGTTGGATACGTTTTTTAACTCTTTTGCAGCTTGGTTGCCCACTGTTAGGCTTTTTGGCCCAAATGGCTTTCCCTGTTTCTGTTAGTTTTGGGCAAAGACTGTTCTCTTACCTTTCATTGCATTCAGAAGATGGATCAGTAGGCCCAAGCAGTGATCGCGCTGCAAAGGCCTATTGTATCCCTTTCGTCTATTATTATTTTCCTTGTTTTCATTTTTGAGTGTAGGAAAAAATATTTTGATTGCTGGTTCACCTCTATCTCTTTTTGTAAGAGGGTAGCTCACTGATGCAGTTTCACATCCCCTGGGATGGCAGAGACGTTTCTCTCGTGTCCTGGCCAGTCTTCCTTCTCCCGTCAGTCATCTTCCTTGATCTTGTGACATCACATTAAAATAAACCATTATGTGAAATAAAGGTTCACAATAGAGAATAGATTCTGAATCAAGGACATACAATTAAAAGGGTTCACTCCAGGCCTGCCTGGCGAAGCAAACCTCTGGGAGTAGAAACACTCACCCAATGAGACATTTTCTGATCGATTGCTCAGAACAACTAAGGCTAACACTGATGCACGACATGAAATTATCCTGTTTTGATCTTTTATTTTTCATCAATGTAGACTTTTAGTTGGATGATTAGTTTCTTTTCTTTTTTTTAGAAATTTCTCTTAGTATAGAATTGGTGTATTTCAGAGACACTGAATAATGCCATATTCCTTAAGTTGCATGGAACATGTTTGCACATTTAATGGTTCCAATATATATAGGTAATTGGTAGGAAATTTAGTTTGGCTAATAACATCAACAAGTAAGATTTTGCTAACCTTTGAAACTATTTTTTTTATTATTTTATAAAAGTAGAACTCACAGGGCCTTTTTAATGCAGTACAGGTAATTGTGAATTACGTTGATCATTGTAGTCAGCACGATCATTTAGTGCTTGTTTGTGAAGAGGACTGCAGCCTTAAGCGCTACTTGGCCTTTTATTTGCACTCACTGATGAGTGAAGAACACAATCACCTCAATGAACAGAATTGGTTGATTCATCGATCAGGCTCTAGAAAATTGACACACAATAATTAAAAGGAGTGCTCCTAATTGTTGCTGCTTTATTCTAATAATATTTTAGACTTGAACAGTAATCTTAATTTGGGATAAAAACATTATTTCAAAATTTGTATTTATTTAATAAACTAAAAATACACAGAGAACAGAACATTGTGAGTTTTATAGCAAGTGTATTATTTTTAAGTAATTTGCAGATCTAGACTTAACTGTTTGTGAGAATATCAGCTTATGTTAGACAACTTTTTAACATATCACTAGTTAAATACAGTAGCAAAGCATTTTAACTTTGCCAGCAATCTATGCCACTTTTTATTTTAATATTGTACATACATCTGTTTTAGTAACAATTGTGCTGTTTGAAAGGCTGATGGTAACTTACGTAAGGGAATGAGGTGGCAGGCCTTGGAGAAACGGTCGATGATGGTGAAGATGGTTGTCATGCCCTTAGAAGGGGGTAAGCCAGTGACGAAGTCCACCGAGATGTGGGACCAGGGTCTCTTGGGAATGGGAAGAGGTTGTAACAGGCCCGAAGGCGGCAGATGCGAGGACTTGTTTCGTGAGAAGACTGTGCAGGCTTGGACATATTCAGTGACGTCCTTGTGGACGGATGGCCACCAGAACCTCCGATTGATGAGGGCGATGGTGCAGCTGATGCCAGGGTGTGAGGAGAATTTGGACGTGTGGATCCAGTTGATGAAACGATCTCGGACAGATGAAGGAACAAATACTTTGTTGGGTGGACAGGCGTCAGGAGTAGGTTCGGAGGTCTGGGCGTTCTTAATGAGGTCCTCTATCTCCCATGACACGGTGGCAACAGAGCAGCTGTGGGGGAGGATAGAGGCAGGAGTCTTATCGGAGTCATCCGGGGAGTACAGGTGAGAGAGAGCATCAGGCTTGACATTACGGGATCCTGGGCGGTATGAAATGGACAGATTAAACCGGGAAAAGAATAATGACCAGCAGGATTGTCGGGGATTTAACCTGCGGGCTGCCTGGATGTATGAGAGGTTCTTGTGGTCTTTCCAAACCTGCACAGGATGTACAGCACCCTCCAGCCAGTGTCTCCACTCCTCCAGGGCTAACTTGATGGCCAAAAGCTCTCGATCTCCGACATCGTAGTTACGCTCGGCAGGAGAGAGCCTACGGGAGAAAAAAGCACATGGATGGGTTTTATTGTCTTTGTCGGAGATCTCAGAGAGTACTGCACCCACACCGGTATCCGAGGCGTCGACTTCCAGGATGAATTGTCTAGATGGGTCTTGCTGAATGAGGACGGGAGCATTGGCAAAGAGTTTCTTGAGGCGAGAGAATGCTGAATCGGCCTCTTGGGTCCAGCGAAAAGAAACCTTGGTGGAAGTCAGAGCGGTGGGAGGGGAAGCAGTCTCACTGTAATTTCTGATTAATCTCCTGTAGAAGTTTGCAAATCCCAGGAAGCGTTGGAGCTGTTTTCTGGTCTGTGGTGTGGGCCAGTCCAGAACAGCTCGGATTTCCTCTTGGTCTGGTCTTACCTGTTCGTCCCTAGAACAAATCCCAGAAAGGTTACAGAAGATTTGTTAAACTCACATTTCTCAGCCTTAACGAAGAGTTTATTTTCTAGAAGCCTCTGGAGAAATGAGTGGACGTGGTGAGAATGTTCCTCCGGGGTCCTGGAGTAGATGAGTATGTCGTCCAGGTAGACAAAAACAAACACATTTAAAAAGTCATGAAGAACATCATTTACAAGCGCCTGGAAACAAGCAGGTGCATTGGAAAGGCCAAACGGCATAACACAGTACTCGAAGTGGCCTATGGGGGTCTTAAATGCTGTCTTCCATTCGTAGCCCTGATGGTTGCATAATAAATGGTAAGCATTCCGGAGATCTAATTTTGTGAAAATGGTGGCCCCATGAACAGGTTCAAATGCTGATGAAAGTAATGTGAGTGGATATTTGTTTTTAATGGTAATGTTGTTTAACCCTCGATAATCGATGCAGAGTCTTAGGGATCCATCCTTTTTCCCCACAAAGAAGAATCCTGCACCCAGAGGAGAGGAGGAAGGGCGAATAATTTCGGCAGCAAGGGAGTCCCGTATATATTTTTCCATGGTTTCTCTCTCAGGGCGTGATAAGTTGTACAGTCGGGTGGTTGGCAACGGGGCTCCAGGCAGGAGATCAATGGAACAATCATAAGGTCAGTGTGGAGGAAGGGAAAGGGCTTTCGACTTAATGAACACTGGTGCTAAGTCGTGGTAATCCGAGGGAATGTTGGATGGGTCGGGCTGATCCGCCTCTTGAAGGTCGTTCCTCCAGGTCCATCTCTTTCCGGAGATGGCCCTGGGGGTACGGCTGAGCAGAGACAGGGTGAATGGCAAGTCGTGGACCAGGATTCAACTGGTTTCTTCGTCCAGTTAATTTGTGGATTGTGGAGCTGTAACCATCTGAACCCGAGCACAATGGGAGGATTAGCAGAGGAAAAAACAAAGAATGAAAGGAATTTCCTGTGGTTACCAGAGATGACTAGACATACAGGCTTGGTTCTGAGAGTAATCTGAGGCAGCTTTCTTCCATCTAGAGCTGAGACTCTAAGTGGCACGGGTAGAGGTTCGGTCTCCAGCCCTAGCTGGGAGATTAAACTTTCATCAATTAAGTTGCGTTCACAACCGGAATCTATGAGAGCGGAAAGAGCAAAAGATTGGGATCCAATCAAAATAGAAGCAGGCAATACTAGGCAAGGAGAATCTGAATCTGGGTTTTGGTCCGTCAACCTCCTCGTTTTTATTAACGGACCTGGGAGTTTAACCGTGTCGGGCAGTTTACCAGAAAGTGACCAGGGTTTCCACAGTAAATGCATAGGCGGCTGATGACTCGCCGTTGACGTTCCTCAGGATTAAGCCTAGTTCGCCCCAACTGCATGGGCTCTGGTTCTGGAGTAGGTCGGGGAGGAGAGGCGGCTGGAGGAGGCGCCGGACTTCTCTGGAACTTAGGCTGCACGTCCCTCCGACCACGGTCTCTTTTACGGGTGCGGATCCTATTATCTAAACGGATCGCCAGGTTAATTAGATCATCCAGGGACAGAGGTTCTTCGCGGGTGGCTAGTTCGTCCTTTACTTCATCACTGAGAGCGTGATAAAAAGCGCTATTGAGCGCTGCAGAGTTCCACCCTGATGCTGCAGCCTTTATTCAGAAATCTATGGAGAAATCTGCTACAGATCTGTTTCTCATATAGAAAATCATTAAAAGATATACCAAACGGGGCGTGCAAGTGGCGCAGTGGTTAGTGCGCACGACCCATGTACGGAGGCCTTATTCCTCGACGCGGGCGACCCAGGTTCGAATCCGGCTTGTGGTCCTTTCCCGCATGTCTCCCCCCCTCTCTCATTCCCACTTTCCTGTCAGCCTACTGTCATAAAAATGAGCCACTAGTGCCGTAAAAAGCTCAAAAAAAAAAAAGATATACCAAACGGGAAAGCAGACGGGAATCGGGCCTCTGCCCAGGACAGTGCTCGGTTTGACAGAAGAGAAAGAACGAAGGCTATTTTTGCATCATCGTTTGGATATCCGCCAGGAGACTGATTAAAAACTATGGACACTTGGAGAAGGAAGCCATTACATTTGCTGGGCTCATCTGAGAGTCTTTCGGGGAGGGGGTGACGAATGCCGGAGGGCTGGTTGAATGTGCTGGTTCCGGGACGAGGACAGGCTGAGGAGGTTGAGCTTGAGAGTCCTAGACCCGAATTAAACGAGTTAGTTTTATCAGCTGGTGATTTGTGTCTGCTTGGATCCTGCTGAACTCTCTCAAGGCCAGATCACGAGTTTGAAGCAGCGCTTGCTGTTCTGATAGTGCCTTCTGAACGGTGTCCGCGGGGCTAACCTGTTTGGCTGAGTGTTCTGTCATGTTTGGGTTTTTGAGCTGTTTAGCCCACATGCAGAACACCACGACAAGAGAAATATTAAAGTACAAAAGGGTTTATTGAAGAGCTTGGGCAACTGGAATGCCAGAGCGGAGGGAACCAGAAAGCACCGGCTGTGCTGAGGAAGTAATCACTGAGGAGGAAGACAGACTGGTGAGTTTACGTTCTGTGGGAAAGGGGAAACGCTGAATCCTTAGGCAAGTGTGAATTGTTCTTACGGTAGTTTGAGTAACTGAGCTTCCAGGGAAGGGAGCCTGGATGATCCGGAGGGTGTCTTCTAGTGATCCAGTGAAGTGAGCGGTGGGGGAGCGGACAGGCAGACACAGACCAGACGGAGAGCAGGAGAAATTTCCTGAAGATGCCAGATGGAGGAGAATGGATACCACAGAGAGTCAACAAAGGAGGATGTATCCAGAAGTTCGGGCAACCAGTGGGTATGTTCCACGGCATCGGAGATTAGTTTCTAAGGGTCTGATAAAACTGGAGAATCCTGCAGAAGACAGGGTGACCTGAAGGCAACAACAAGGAGACTGAGATTAGTCAGGAATCAACAAGGAGACTGATACTCAACTCAGGAGGCTTTGTGGTACCAAGATAGGCATAACACTCGGTGTCGTCCATCTAGCAGGGAACTCCTCTTATACACCGGCTGATGAGGCTTGATGGAAAGCAGCTGCGTCAGACCGTGCTCCAACCCAGGTCAGGAACCACCTAGTGGAGGAGGATGGGAAAGGCAACCCAGTCACACAGCTCACAGAGACAGGATAGTCCGGAATCACGACAAGTACCTAATTTCAAAGTTGTGATATATTAAACCAAGTTATACTCAAAAATGACACATTTTTATGTATCATCACACAAACAGTCTACAGACTATAAATTCAATTCAGTTCAATTCAATTATACTTTATTAATCCCCGAAGGGAAATTCAGTTTACTTCAAAATTTTGGATGGACCAGAGGCTTACAGAGCCTGGTATTTTCATTTTACCTTTTTTTAATTGCTCAAAGGCACAGTCATCTAATTCTAAAATTATGAATTTGAAAGAGTACAAAAAATCTCAATATCACTCCTTTAAGCAAATAAACAATTTTAGTAACTGAGTCATGACCTACGTGTGTTTGTGTTTTTTTTTTTGTGGAGTATTTTTTCTAATAACTTCTTGGTTTATTTATGTAAATATATAAATTTTATTCCCCAAAGTGTATCTTTGTTTAAGGGCCTTGCTACAAAGGCTAATTTCTTTGAATCTAGTTTCTTACTTACTTCTTGTGATATTCACTCTATGCATTTTGGTTTATTATCTTAAACAGTATTAGTGAAGAGTTTTCCCTTTTTGATTGTAAAGGAAAGCTCTGTGTTTACATCTTTAAACTTTTTCTATAAAGGGTAGGTGAAATTTGTGGACCCAAAATTCAAGCCAGAAAACAGAGCAGTTTAAACAGTTTATTAAAGGGATATGGGACTGGGACGGCAGAAGGAATCAGTCACGGAAACCGGTTCGTGTCAGGTGGTAGGGAGGAGAGCCCAGAGTAAAGTCCGAAACCAGAGCCGGGGGGAAGAGCAGAGGTCAGAAACGGGGAGGCAGAAGGCTGAGAGAAGTCCAATCCACAATCCTAATCAGAGTCTTAGAGCGGGCGAGGGTTGCAACCAGAGGCTCTGATTGCTGAGAAAACTCCAAGGCAGAATCCGGAAACGTGGTCAGGGGGACAGAAAAGGGTCATAGGCAGACAGGCAAAAAACAGATCCGACAGGGGCTCAGACTAAATGAAAAACTCAGGTACAATCTAGGTCATAACAAGGCAAACATAACAGAACTATGCTGGAAAGGCTCACCATGAGGATGACAAGAACATCTCGCCCCAGCTTCTGGTCTGATGAGGTAAATGTAGGCAGAAGTGCAGGTGGAGCTGATAAAGAGTGAGTAGAGCAGGGCAAGTTGAGCAGGTGGAGATGATTAAGCAATCAGACCAGAGCTAGTGACCAGAATCATGACAGACCTCCCCCCACCTCCCTACCCCCCAAGGGCGGATTCCAAACGCCCTACAGTCCAGGAATAAAAACAAGGACCAGAAAATGGTAATGGCAGTGTTTACCACTGGGGTTGATTCTTCATAAAGTCGGCCCTCAGTAACAGTTAAAGAAGAATCTCCAGGGTCTCTCCTTGCCATACTATCACATCACATGATTACATCATACATGTTTGTAAATAAGGAGACATCACTGGCTCAAGCCATACCAAGATATTACACCATGTTCCAGATCAAGGACATTCGGAATGCCAGAGAGCACACTTTTAAGAATTATCTACTCACTCTGTGGTCCCATGTCATTCCCAAATCTTAATGTACATAATGAATATGTTTACTTTTTATCCTGACAGAAGAGCTTACCTAATTAGATAAACTGCTTGGGAAAACATTAGTCTTAACATGTAACCAGCAGGTATTATTAAGGTTTAATAAAAACAAACATGAATAATAAAAAATAATCCTAACTCCCCATTCATTGATAACTTTTTATCTAGCTCAGTTTTCTGTGTATCATCTCTGTTAAAAATACAGGAACCCTTTAAACCTACTAAGTTCAGTGTCTGCTTCATTGTCAATTAGAAAATGTGCTGTGCAGCAATTCACACTCGTTGCATGTATGATCCTGTTATGTATCAAGACAGTCCCGCTTTATGTTGAAATGTCCTGGATCTCTTTTCCCGAGTCTGGCTTCCTGTCCAAGGAATGACAAAGGAGGGCTTTCTGTCATGCCAAGGCACCTTAGAGCTGATGGGAATTACAATGGCCTCTATTTATGATGGGAGGAAAACTTACTGTTATAAAACATTAGAAAAAAATTAATAAACTGTTCAATTCCATATTTGCCATGTTTGTCTAAAGAAAATAAATAATGGAGGCTAAAACATGTTTCACATCATGAGATCACTTTACTTTCACCTTTATTCAATATATTCTGTACACTCCTTAATAATTAAGAGGTTTGCATGAGAGAAAGTCTTTTTATATAATATAACATAATATAATACATAAAATTGGGCCGATAAACGTTTTAAAAGTAACAACTACTGATTCTCTTTACACTACAGAAAACTGACAGTTTGAACAAAATGACAGTCTAACTATTCTTCACAGGCAGTTTTAACGGGTACTTTAGTTTAGCCTGATTCTGCCATGGTGTATTTATTAATGCTAAAGTGCAGTCAAGGCAGTGATTTATTTATTTGAAGCATGCTCACCCAAGCAGATATATCTACTGTATTGTTGACGAGCTCAGAGAGAAAAAGATCTGTAGCTTGAACCCAGTAAAAATTTCAACAAATGACCTCAGGGACTGCAAGAGTCCGAACCGTTTGACATTAACTTTTGATTTTAGCATGTATCCTACAGAGCAAATGACACAAATAGAAAAATAGAGTATCTTTCTGGAATATAGAGAATTATAATATTTTGGTTATAGTTGTGGTGCAAATTATGGTTTACATGGGAAGAAATCAAAACGAAACAATGAAGCTCATAATATTAAGCTGATTGATCACCGTAATCTGAACCTTAATGTAGAAGTAACGGCAGATAACAGATGGTAATATCAGAAATATAACCTACCGTTACAGATATCCCCAGTTCTCTTCAGCTTCTGTTGTTTATCAGATCCTTAGATTGATGAAATTCAGCTGTTTTCCATCTGCTGGACAAAGTTTGTTTTGTTTCCTTTTTTCCCTCTTTCTCCCGCGCTGCCCGCCCACTAGTAGTGACGCTGCTGCTGACTCATCGGTTCGCTCTGCAGAACCAGCTATTCAGCTGTGCAGGAGGAGCACTGCAGTTCCTGCTTTAGCACCTCTTTTTTTTGTAAAAACAAAAGCAATCCGTGCTGAAGCAGGTTCAGGCACCAGAACCAGCATGAAACCGCTTCAGTGGAAAAGACCTACCAGTGACTGCAGAGTCATCTAAGAATTTCTGCTCATGACAGGACTGTTAAAGGAAGTCAGAGGTGTAGAGAGCATAACATAATGGTGAGAGTACTGTCCCCTGTTGTGCTCCTTTTGGTGACTATTTGATTAGACAGTTGACCCTTCATTCTAACAAACTGTGGTCTGTTTGTCAGGTAGTTCTTGATCCAGGCAATGGTTGATGCCTCCACTTGAGTCTTATGGAGTTTCTTGCAAAGTAAGTCAGGTTGAATCGTGTTAAACGCACTGGAGAAATCAAAGAACATGATCCTCACATAGTTGTCTGCTTTGTCTAAATGACAGTAGGTTTGTTAAAGAGGTGTATGATGGCATCTTCGACTCCAGCACCACGGCAAGAAGCAAACTGCAGGGGGTCCTGATAGCTGTGTTTTTGTTCTGAACTCACAGCTTTTCCAATAGCAGAAGAGAGCAGGATGTCAATGTGACTGTGGGCTGGAGAGAAAGATGCTGAGCTTGTTCCTGAACTGAAGCTGTTGAAGACTGTATTCAGTTTGTTGGCTCTGTCCAGACTGCTGTCTGTCTGATCATCTTTCTGCTTGAAGCCTTCTTCATCCCTGACCACACATATCTGACACTGTCAGCTGTTATAAGCAGTGTTGTACAAAGTACTGAAATCTCAGAGTCAAGTAAAAGTATAGGTACGGCTCCAAAATATGACCTTGGTAAAAGTCCAAGTCACTGACTGAAATGTTACTTGAGTTAAAGTCTTAAAGTATCTGAAAAGTCTTGTACCTAAGTATGGAAATTACTGTAAAAATTGATGTACTCAAGTAATGTAATGAAAAGTATAAGTAAAAAGTAAAACAAGGCAAATGCGGTTTGAATGATATTTTTTA
>JAUZNJ010022448.1:0-42689 GCA_034780135.1 Jordanella pulchra | reverse complement strand
ATCCATCCATCCATCCATCCATCCATCCATCCATCCATCCATCCATCCATCCATCCATCCATCCATCCATCCAAAAACCTATGTAGTAAGACACCAGTCTTAGAGCATGACTTGTAAATTATGAAATAAGATAAATTAACTCTTTTTTGTTGTAATATCTGGGAACAAGTTTTTGTTCCTCAAGCGTTTCTACACAATTTTGTAGATTGGCTGTGTCACAGCTTAAAAATAAAACACAATTCTTCTTCTAGGAAATGGAATAGCCCAGAAAAGCAGCTCAGAGGTTCGAGCCTACACTGATTACCTTCACATCATCGACAATCAGCAGACTCTATTTGAACTGTCACACAGGCTGGAGCCTCGTGCTTAGACAGGAGCTTTTTCCTGTTCGTCCCACTTTGTGGAATCGCCAAGGACCAACCCTTTACTGTCTCAGCTCATAGTGCTCAGGACTCAGTCAGCAATCCTGCTATGTCTGCACGCTTCTGACGCCAAGACTAAATGGAGCAGCTCAATCAGGAGGCTGTCACCAGAGACCTGAACAAGCAGTGAAATAAACGTGTGAGGAAGACAGCAAAAAATGTTGGAATCCTTTAGCATGCGACTGATCCATTCAGTGATTACTCAACAGAAAAGCTGCAGTGCCAGCGGCTGAACTGCAAGAACAGCAGAAGCCTTGAGCAGCAGCCATTCATCAGTGTATCTTCATGGGTCCAAAGCTGCTGCTGTTTCTATTATGGCCTGCAGATGGCAGAAGTTAGAAAGAGTCCAGTTTCTCTGACAACAGCACACAGCAAAGAATGCTTCCAGTTTATTGATAATATGACATTTTTAAGTCTCTTTGAATTGTGCTATGTTGGTATAACGGTAGCATAAGCTGCCTAAGTCAATTGAAACAAAAGAGGAGATTTCTGTATATTTCTAAGGAGCATTTATTTAGAATCATCAGCAAAGCTGACACATTAGTAAAAGTAAACAAAAGAAAATTTCACAACTTTATTTCATCCTGGCGTTGACATATGGAAGCCTTTGGCTTCAATGTTGTTTCTTGGCTTTGCTGACAAGAAGATCAAGGCACTAATTGTTGTTCAAAATGTCCAAGCTGAGGTTAGAAATCTGTAATTGTTTCTACTTTTTTTGAGTAAAATCCTCAGAGAAAAAATGCTCAATTCACATTTTCAAAGTGTTTGGAAGAAAAACTGGAATAATGCAAAGATTTAATAAGTAAACAAAAAGAAAAAAGACAAAAAAACATTTGACCGATCTAAATCTTCCTAAAGGTTGTTGGTTTCTGTGACTCTGTTATGCAAAACCGCCTTGACTGATTCTACAGATCGGCCTGAGTTTTCGACTCCACTTGCCATAAGCATGAACATCTAAGAGAGGAGGCGCTTCCAGGGTCTGTTCAACCAATCAGAGATGTACCTGAATTAGCATGAGCACTACTTCAATTTTGAGTTTCGATGAAAAAGTGAATTCTGTCATTTTTCTTAAACAACAAATATATTTATACTATTACACACTTTTTTTGCTTTTTCCAAAAAATGGTGAATAAGGCATTCAAGTTTTCCCCTAAACTACAGTTGTTGTTTACAGATTATTATTAAATTATTTTCATGCAGACATGCATATAAAAACTTTTTAAAGCAAACCATCTACTTTTCTCATAAAGAGATATTGAGACATCATCTCCACTAAAGAGGCAGTTATTCTGAGTCTTCTAAGATGTCCGGTAGAAAAGCAGAGCTCCAGCTCAAAGGTCAAAGCTGAGGCACCTGTATGCTGTAAAATAATTAGCTTAATTAAATAACAGTTTTAAACTGAAATAATCCCATTTTTTATGATGCTTTTACACGTTTGATGAGTTAGGACAGCTTTTAAGCTCCTTACACTCACTCCATGTTTGCAAACTCTACTCTAGCAGTCACGAAGCATAGTCTCAGTAGTAAAACTGCAATATACAAACAACCTAAAGATGTCTTGTTGAAATGATAGTTGTTATGAATATGTTACATATTTGAATACTTTGATTCATTAGCGTTTTTTCTTCTGTGCATTATTATCTATTCATACAGCATTTGAACATCAGCAAGTGCTGCTTATTAGAGGAAGTTTTTTAATGTACATTATACAGTATTTTGTTAGAATGTCAAAGGATAATTTTCTAATAAGGTGTTAAAAAAAACCATAATCTTTTCTTATGAACTGGGAAAAGGATCCCATCTAGTTGTGTTTTTGACAATCAGTCAAAGGAATTGGATTTAGTTTTTTGTTTACAAGGAGACAAAATTGTCTCAGGATAGGCTGACCCTTACCCAAAAATGAAAAGCAAGAGGAAAAACTCAATGAATCTGCACTTTTCGGATTCAAATGGTTAAAATATTCTCTTTAAGTTCAGAGTGTATTCTTTCTGTGGTGTACAAATTTGAAATAAAAGGTTGATGTAATAAAATGACTTCTATAACATTTGTATTGTATATTTTGAAATTTCCAAGCCTATTATTATGAGATAGACCTGTTTTATCAGTATGTAATTTAACTTGTTTTAAAATCAGCAATATGTATTTAATATTTATATTGCACATGTTAAAACTCAGCTTATTGATTTTTATTTTATTATATTTCATCTTAATAGAATTATTGGGTTGTTTTTATATGCTGGTCGGTATGACATGACATGGACTGACCACCTCTGTCATCTGTGCTTGCAATAAAAACATTTCAATCACATGGCTCTGATGACTGCCTTCCAGTCACTTGAAAAACCCAGACGTGGTCATTCAGACTTTTCTAGATTCTGATTTTTTTTTTGAGAATCCCGTTTTTCAATTCATTGATGTTGGATTTTCTTAACAAAAAATAAAAAAAATGGTTCAAGAAAAGAAAGTCATTTTTTTTTTTATTAACAGTCAAGTTACAGAGTGTAGTACAAGTATTTCTAAACCTGACTGCATGTCATTGAGTTTTAATCTATTTACATTGTGGCTTTGATTTGATTATATACTTCTGTATATAAATTGAATCTATTGTCTTTTTAAAAGCCTTGATATTAAATTTGCTGTGAATACAATAAAGTAAATCAGAATCGATGGTCAGCACTGCTTGGTAACACTTTTGGTGAGCTGTTTTCACTGATCAGAAATCATGGACGAGGGTAACTCAAAACCTACCTAAAAATGAAAGTTTCTTTAAAAGGGATTTAATCTCTATTTTTTGTTGCGCCGAGTGGTGGAGGTGTGACTCAGAGGCTCTCTCTGACTTTAACCAGGTGTCCTTTTTGGCCTTTAACATGACTTATCCATGGCACGACCCCTGCCGTGCTGGGGGATTCGCACCCTGCCATTTCCACTCAAACAGCGGCAGCACTGTATCATTTCCCTGTCACCAAATGACTGGCTAGCTGCTGTGGAGTGCTAATGAGAGGAAGAGAGGGCAGATGAGAAGAATCTGCAGGAAGAACGGCTCTTCATTTCCCTCTCCTGGAATACAATGCAAAGAATCAATCTTCCATCCTCCATTTGTCAGACTGGAGCCATGGAGGCTGCAGGGAGGAATTAAGAACAACACAACAGTTATTATCTTTGGAGAAAATCTTATTGTAGAAAAGGGCTAGTTTTAACCTCCCCAGAAACAACAGTATGATTCAGGGCTGCAATTTGTATATCGCAGTGTCAATAATGTGGCCTCTTTTAACCCCAGTGACATTAGGATCATAAGGTTACTAAATGCTTTATTTACTGAGAGTGTAGACGCATTTATTTCGGAAAGATGAACGTGAACAAGGAGTTTAATTTCTAGTTTCATGTTTTATTCATGTCCATTAACAATCTTTTTAGCAGTTATAAGAAGAGAAAAAAATCATCACTCTTAATTTGAAAAAAAAAATTACATTATTTAATAAGCTAACTCTTTCTATACACTAATTCAAATACATTAAAATATTTGACTGGTTAATCAGATACAGACAGAAAGGAGAAGAAAGATAAAGGATGGGGAATCTAATGTGTTGCTTTCTCATACAAAACTATCAGTTCCATTCAATAGTTTTTTGCAACAGGCTTGGCTGAATGAATTCCACTAGTCTGTTAGTATTCTGCCACTGCAGTACAAAAGGTCAATGTCAAATGCACCTCATTTAAAAGTCAATAGCGACGATGCACATCATCTCCTGGGAATTTGGTCCAGGATCCCTCCAGACAGCATTGTGTATCATTCAGTTAGCAGAGGGCAGCTGGAGAGCTTTTTTTAATCTTGACCTTCCAATAAAATATGCTGCTGATCCAAAATTACATGGTCTAAAATAGAGACATAATCTCCCGAAAAATCACAGCCAGACTCAAGGGATATGAGCAGCAGCAGGGGACGAAGGAACAACATGCTCAATCATTCATATCAACAGATTTTTGAAATAAAACAAAAAAAAACCCTTAGATTAGCTGTGAATTATTCTGTATTAGAAACAGCTGCACAAATAATGTTCAAATTATGTATTTTTGTTAAAGTATTTCTAGACCAATTTTAGAACGCTCTCTTAGCTTTAATGACTTTTTCAAACAGACAAGAGCAAAGCAGCTCCAGCTACAACCCATTTAGCTGGAGGCTCCTTGGTTCGGAGGTGGAAGGCCCCTATATATGTGGAGCCCCGCTGCTTTGTGCGGTACACTGGACATTCAAAGGTGTTCCTGAGCTCCTGCTCCTCTGCAGGCATAGCTCGGACATACAGAACAGGCATGGCGGGTGTGAGATCTCTAAGAAAAGCCTCTGAGATGACGCCCAACTCAATGTCCCAACGAGCCCCTAGGAGGAGATAGGACACAGTTCATGCTGCAATTGATATACTGTAGGTCCAAATACACTATATCAAGCACTTTACTGATTCTGACCTTCCATGAAGAGTCCATGAATGTATGCTCCCTCCCTCGGAGGATGCCCAAAGTCCTCTTTCACCTTCTTTGTTACATCAACAGTCAGAGTCATTTTGTCCAGAGGCCACTGAGTGTTGCGAGCAACGCTCTGCAGCACGGCTGAAAAAAAAAAAAACACACGTCTCCATATGTTATTTCTGTGAATGGGATAAGACATTTCCTCACAAAGTTACTGTTTGAGTTCTTGCATTAGTAAATTATTAAATATATAATATTTAGCCCTTGTAGAACATAATCAAATATATTTCTATACGTTTTGAAATATTAGAATAAAAAATGTACAGTTATTTATAGAGTTAACTCTTAACTTAATCAAACAAAATGCACTCGCTTCTTAGTTAAATCATATTTTAATTTTTAAAAGGTCACAAGCAATACTACTAAATACATCTGATTTAATAAGATGTTTGATTACACACATTTTTTCCCCACATACGGTGGATAACATCAACTAGTTTGATGTTCAGATCAAAATTTAGAAAACTAATTCTTTCTCCTGCAAGAACCTTACCTATAAATAGTTTACACACCAGTGTAGGAATTTGTATCTTGACTTAAAAAAAGTAGTGATCCTGGAAATTAGAACTACAAGACTCAGAACGATAAAGAGCAATTTAACTGTCTATTGCTCCTGAAGCTAAAATAATTGGAAAAATATTCTTACATCTCTCAAATACTTAAAGAGACATTATTTTTCTCACCTATCTCCATGTTTTTATCAATACATAAAAATAAACTCTCCCATCAAAAAAATGATAAAATCACACTAGTAATTCGAATAACATAGAACTGATAATAAAAAATTTACTAAATGAGAAATCCATAAAATAAAATATTGATTTAGGATTTTCATTTAAAAAAAGAGAACTAAAAAATAACCGTCTCTGAGAAATTAAAGTTCAGGTACAGAAGTCTCACAGAACATTTCCTGAACATTACAGAAAACACCTGATTTTAGTGATTGCTTCAAAGTGCGTCTCAAAAAAATTGAGTTTAAGAGCTCCATCCGATTTGTTTTATTTATTAATACATACGTACGTATGTATGTATGTAATTATGTATGTAAACTGCATCTGCCCAGACCCTAGAAGGTACGCTTTTCTGGTTCAACACCATGGCCTCAGATTTAAAGGGAATCATCTTAAGTCTGGCCCCTTTAAACTCGCTTACAAACCCCTCCAGTGAGAGCTGTAGATCACAGCCGAGTGAAGCCAATAGAACCATATTATCCGCAAAAAGTAGAGACCAAATTCTAAGGCCACCAAAACGGATACCTTCAACGTCTCAAAATATACATTTTGTACATAAATGCTATAATCTGTGAAAAAGGGCAACCTTGGGAGAGGGAGTTTGATTAAATAACAAAATTACAACAGTATTTAATTGCATAACAGTGTACACAACATTCTTTTAAAGAAACATTTTCATTTTAATGTTTAAAACTTCTATGAACTTTGAAGCAGGAAATCTTTCACTTCTGTCTCTTTGGCTAAAATGTTTAGACTTCACTTTTTCAAGTAAAACTTTGACCATGAGGAATAACCTAGTAAAAGCAAATTGTTGAACTTTTCAGTACTTGAGAGGAAAATATTTCATTAATTAAAACTCACCAGTAAGGAAGGACTGTGGGTTGAAAAGCCCAGACAGCCAAACAGTTGCAGGTAGAACAAAGTCTTGAGTCCAACTGTCCAGCTCATGACAGCTGCTGATTAGATCTTTCAACCTACAAAAAGCACTTCATCAGCAAATCTTTTATGTAGTAAAATCATATGACAACTAATACCTTTAAAACTCAATGAAATCTAGCAAATGCTCATTAGGTGAAGGTGTAAATGTACCAGTGTGCCAATGTTTTAGTTGAGGGAAAAGCCAGTCTAGCCCAAGAGTCTGGAACGAAATCATTGATGAGTGCAGACTGTAGAGTATCCATACTGGAGGAGGTGGTGAGTTCTCCCTGTGGAAAAAAGAGACACACTTTGGTATAGCAGGAGCTACCGTGTGTAATCTAACTCCATTGCTGGCATACAGTAGGCTGTACCTTAAGGCCAGCGTTCAGTTCATTGAGGGACTTCCTTATTTCCACTAACAGAAGGTTCATACGTTCACACTCCTGGAAGCACACTAAGATATATGGGCTTCGGTCCTTTGTCTTCGCCATCATCTCAGAGATGTTATATTCATCCGGAAGCCTCTCAAGGATTTCTTCAAGTATGGTTATAACCTGTCAAATACAGCAAACTGTGAATTCTTACTGTATAAAGTGCTTCATAAGAATATTAATACCCCTTAAAACTTTTCTTCTAACAAGACGTATACAACAAATTTATAGGTTTGGGCAAAACTGTTTTTCACCACATGAGTAGCCAAGAAGCTCACAGTGGCCCAAAGTTCAGATAAAAGTCACACTGAGAATTTGTTGAAAAACAAAACAAAAAAAATAATACAAAGATGTTGTTCATTCTACTTTATTTAGCTTTTTGTCAAACGACAACTTAAAAGACTGTACACCGAAATTACAGAAAAGTCAACAGAGTATTCACTCTGGGTAGGGGAAATATAAAATACATATCATAGTTTTGTTTTGAAAGAAAGCATATAAAAAAACATGGACAATTTTCATTTCACTTCACTTTTATGCATTTTTGGTCTTTGTGTATGTTTGTGTGTAGTTACATGACAAAATGTGACAAATCACTATGGGTATGGGTTACATTTACAGGAAAATATGTCTATTTCCTGCAGCTTTTCAGCAGAAGAAGTTATTTTGCACCTCCATACCTTCTCATCTGTGCTCTCATTGGCCTCCTCTCTTCCAGACAGGTCCTGGTGCTGCAGGTTCCACAGAGACCTGAACAGGTTTTCTGAAGTCACAGTGAGGCACTCCAATTCAGCATTGAGATGGAGGCCATATAACATGGGGCTCTCTGTTGGGAGGTTTTCATCAATATAAGCATGGTAACCGGTGTAGTCCAAATATGGAGGCGCCAGAAATCCCAGACACAAGAAGAGCTCTGTTTCAAACTGAGAAAATGGAAAAGAAAGGAGAACATTCAAAAACAAATTAAACACTTAGTAAAACCTCAAGGAAAGTACATGCTGTGTTTTTGCTACTCAACATAAGGTGCAGAGCTGCATGCTTGGCTGAAGAAAGTTTAAATTAAAAGACTAATAGTATTACAAAAGAGGAGGCTCTAAATGCAGTTCTGTTTTCTGTCTCAAGAGGGCACTCTTTGCTTGAAGAATAATAAAGAAATCCTAAAGAAAAAAAGAGAACCCTTCCTACTTCAGATCAGCAGAATTCATCATCACAGAGGAAAAGAGTCATTCTGTCAAATAAGTTATTCATGAGTTCCCAACTAAAAAGGTGAAATAAGCAAAGTAAACATTTTGTTTAAAGCTTAAGGAGACATCTAAATTCATTGTTCAAATGAGTCCTCTGACTTTTACCAAGTTCTAACATTATTAAAATGTACAACCAGTTCACCAAAACCACCTATTCCACCTATTCTACTATAAAATACAGTCTAAGTAAAGAATAAGTCAAAGGTGAAAAGTCTGTGAAGAAGAAAAATCTGTACACAATGCTTCTGCATATTTCTCACCTGATACCTCAATAGTTTTCCAGCCTCAAATTTTCAGACCTTTTATTTCTTAAAAATCTTTTTTTAATTAAACATAAATATTTGCAATTATTATTTCAGCTGGAACCGAAATTCTTCGGTGATTAGGCTTGAAAAAGCAAAGACAAGCAAGAAAACAAGCTTCCAAACAAGGAAGTGAACAAACATCTAGTCATATTCAATACATTAGAATATGTTTTCTGATGAAATTATTAAGACAAAGCATACCTTTTTTAAAGTAATCTTTAAGCAGGTATTAACCATCCTCTACATTTAATCCTCCTTTCTGAATCAAAAATAGATTTTTTTTATCTATCTGATGCAATTTTCTAGTTTTAAATTAGATATTGTAATCAGCTGTAGGTAAAAAAAGGATCATTATTATCAGAAATAAAATCTCCTGAAAGTTAAGCTTTGTTTAAATATTCTTTATGTCCTTCATCTTGTGAATTACGTTACTAAATAAATTAACTTTTCATCTGTATGCAATGTATTGAATAATAATGTGGATAAATTCCATACTTACAAGTTTGGAATTTGAACATATCTTTTCTTTTTGTGCCACATTTTCTTAAAAGAGAAATAAGTATTCCCCAATGTTAACGTAACAGCTGACTTACCAGATTAGGATGCATGAATTGTTGCAAATAGGTCTTGCAGAGTCTTCTATCCCAAACGTCAGTGATGTGTCCCCCATACATGATGTCTCCAAACAAATAACACAAGTCCTCCCAAGGCACCTGCATGGATTTTAGCCGAGGCAAATCAAAAAGAAAAGAACAAAAAAAAAAGGATGATCAAAAAGTCCTTAAAAAAAACGCGTTAAAGAAACTCTGAGAAATAAAAGAACATTTATAGGTCACAGTGAAAAGAAAGAACCCACATGAATGTGCAGGGTTTTGTGCTCTATCATTTTTTAACACCACAATAGAGCATTTATTTTCTATTTTGAATTGCTTTTCACTGTAACTATTATTTATTATTTAATTTCCCTTTGGGATAAACAAAGAATTTTTGAATAAAAATTAAACAGCACATATATTTTGCATAGATATTCCAGAAAGACTTAAAGGGCCAACTGCACTATACCCTCCTTTACCAACAGCTTCAGTGCATATTATGATAGGGAATATAATAAAATGATGTTTCTTTACACAAACCAATGCGCTGGATGACAGAGTATTCTCTGCCTCAGCGGGAGATTATGATCCCAGAGCGTGAAGGAGGAAGAACAGAACATGCAATTCATAACAAATTACAAAAGCTGTAGGTTCAGTATCATTTGTACCTGTATTGTTTTGCAAATTGCTTCCTTCATCAGCTCTAATTGCAGTGATCACTTATGTAGCGTTGTGAACTGTCACATTGGCTGCGTGTAATTACATTTAGGATAACGCTTCATTGCCCTTCTAATGAATCCTCTGTATACGCACATACAGGTTAGTGTTTGGTTAACGTAATGAAGGACATTCGTTTTTGGAGGGCAGAATACTTTGGAGATCTAATTGGTTATGACCGCAGTAATGGAAGTTCTAAGAGAAATGCATTACGAGTTGTGAGGGGTGCAAATCTGAAGGAATGGATTTTTTTGTCTTTGTGAAATAAAGCTAAATTATAGGTTGTGGATTAGAATAAAATGGCCTGTAATGAGCATTTTTCACAAATACCACTGCGACAAAAGACTTTAAAGAAATAATTGGAGACACTTCAGCGTAATTCAAAATCCTTGCCTGACATTAATGTCGATAATAATACCATTATCCCTGTGTTTTATTATTTAGTTGGCTGCAAAAACACATAAAGTTTTATTAAGAAAAAAACCTAACAAAATACAACAAAAGAGGATTTTAATAAAGAATAATAAATACTTTGGAGTTGGCTTCTAGGTAGTTATATAAAACATGGGCAGAAATGGTGAGGTCCCCTGTGCTGAAGGGGTAGTTGTGGTTCCATCCTCGGGGACCAAATTTTCTGCGTTCTGTTACACAGGCATGGAAGAAGCAAAGGGAGAACAGCATCGAGTTAAACTCTTGTTCTCTGGAGGACATATCAAGAGTCTCCTGAAAAGTAAAAAAACAAAAAAACAAAAACAACCAAATATAAGTTTCAGGGGACACATGTCAGTAGACAGAAAACAGTGAAAGTATGTTTAGCTCACCTGACTGAAGTTGTTGAGAGCAGAGTGTAAACTGGGATTCATGCCAGACGGGGGCTCATTTGTGATTTTGATGGCATTCTCCAGTATGCCTCTGGGGATCCTATGCTGCTCGGGGCTTTGTGCTGGTTCTGCAGTGATGAAAACTCTGTAGCTGGCATGGCTGTCTGCTGCTGCCATTTCCAGGAGAGCATCTAGCAAAGGCAGCCAGCGAACTGCAAGGTGCACATTCTGAACAACAAATATAATGAGATTTATTGCTAAATTTCTGGTTTACAAGCCAAAGCATGCCAAAAAATTTCTATAATTCTTATTTGTTTGAAAACCCTCACTAATTCTCCTTATGTCAAAGCCTCTATCTAAAGTACTGTAGCCAATAATTGAGCTGATCTTGCCAATTAGGGCTTTTATTGAACCAAATTGAGTTTATTTCCCTTGTTCCGGGGATGAGATAATATCATTAGTGGCACAGGGAGGCTCAGAATTGAATCACTACAGCTTTCTGTGCAGAGTAATAACAGCCTCTACCTGCAAAATGACCCATTGTCCCTGTTTGGAGGCATTCCTGAGAACCCTCTCCGCCTCCTCTTCCTGCCCCCGTCCAAGGGACACATTTTGCAAAGTTCCCCGGTCAATGGAAAATCCAAGCTTTAAACCTAAATTAAAAAAATGTTTACAATGTACATCCAAATAAGAAAGAATATGCAGGGTACAAACTAAATGTATGCTACCTAGTTTCTCAACATCTCTAAGTGGATCCACTCCAGGTGAAAGGATGAAGAACATGAAGGTTGAAGAACTGCTATCCTCATACAGTGTTTCAAATTCCAGTCTGGTGCTCTCCAGATATTTAGATCCCATGCTTTGTTCCACAAACCTCCTATAGAAAAACATTATGAAAAGGCAAGTGGTACACAGATGGAGAAAATGCTAATCTACAGTGCTTTGCAAAATTAGTCATACCCCCTGAACTTTTTCAATAATCAGGTGCAGATATTTTGGAGCAAGTCGGTACCAGCTTTACACATTTGGTTATGGTCTTCTTGTCAAAGTCTGTAACCATTTTTTAACAATATTCAAATATTGCCACAAATGCTTCATTTGATTTGGGGGGTTTTAACTGGGCCTTTCTCACATTAAACAGATTGCAGTGAAACATTCCATTGTAGCTCTGGGTGTGTGTTTAGGGTTATTGTCAAGAGCTATATTCTGTTCAAACCTTGAACGTCACAAATCTTGTACCCTAATACTGGTTTGACTCCATGCATTAAATGGGGGATTTCTTTCAAGGCAACTGGTTTGACTCGAGTGACTGAATATCATTGCATACCTTCTGCTTGTAAAATCAAATGTGAAAAAGTTCAAGCTGTGTCAGGGCTTTCACAGATAAAGTTGCTGAGCATTGTTATTTATTCACCTCAATGCATAGGTTAGCCTATCAGGTCGGAGTGCTCTCAGAATAATGAGCTTCTGTAGGATGCTCTTATTCTTCCAGTCCTGAGGAAGTGTTTCATTCTCAGGAGTGCTCGATTCAACAATCTTCCTCCAGCGTTTCGGGGAAGTCTCCATATCTTTGTCGAGCCCACTGAATCCCTCCATTGTAGAGATTGTCTGCATCAGAGTAAGGGGTGTCATCACCTCATTCTCCAATGGTAAACAGCACTGCTTGTATTAGAAAATGTTAACACCGGTAAAAGAATTGTTTTATACCTTAATGGCCCCCCAGCTTTGTGGAGAGAGGAATGACAGGGCGCTGACTTTTGTAGCTTCCACTGGGAAATGAAGCAGGAGCTGAAATTCCTGGGGATCAATCAGACCCTGACTGAGGAGAATCTATTGGAGAGAACCATGATTAGTATATTATCTATATAGTATTGAGATATTTTTTATTTAATGATTTTGAAGCAGAAAAAAAATCACTTGCAACTTCACAGGCTAAAAAAGTGTAATTAAATTTGAAAAAGCCACATGAAGGACAGCCTTCAAAGTTGGACAATTCTTATGAAGAAAGCAGTTGTCGCTGTGACAGATAATTGCATTATGCCATAAGATCCAACCCTCTTGTCAGAACCAACTGTCTGAACAGCAGCCACCGAGCAAGGTGTGAAAGGTAATCAATAGCAGCGTATGGTATTGCTGACTGCTTTTAATTGAAGTTAATGTGGGGGCAGAAAAGTACTTTGATTGATGAGAGTGACAGCAGGCTCCACCTTTGAGGGCGGACCTCGGTCCCTCACCTGGAAGGCAATGTGTGACAAGAAGGTTAATTTGTCTCTCTCAAACAGGCCCTGGCTGGTGTACAGGAATACAGAATAGGTGATGGCCTCAGTGAGGGTGCGTACTCTGGTCTTTACATCTTCGTCCCATTCTGCATGCTTTATCGCTTTGTTAAACATTGAGTTAAAGGCCTGGAATAAAACCAAAGAAAGCAAAATTATCACTAAGTAAGTACAGTTCCTTGCCAAAGTATCAATATTCTCTGAACTTCTTCACCTTGCCACCAAAAACCACAAAACTCCGTGAATTTTATTTGGATTTCTATGACAGACACCAACAATGAAGGAAAAAGGCATAAACTCATGCTTTTCAAATTCTATTGAAAAATAGAAGCTTTTAAGGTAAATTGTGCATTTCTGGTTAGCCCCTCTGAGTCAGGTTGACTCTCTACCAGTTCAAACAGCAGGAAACTAAATTTGTATTTGCTCTAGTTGACTAAGCTTTGATGGAAACTTAAGTGCTATTTAATTATTGAATCTTTTCATAAGTGGTAAACTGGATTAAAGAGCCGTACTTTGACTGAGGATATTCTAATGTGTTATTATAATCCATTCCATTTGCATTATGTCCAGCATTATAGTCCTGTTTAAAGCTGAACCTAAATATTTTTCGTTTTGTTTTTCCAGGATTGTCCTGGATGTGGCCTCATTTATTTTTCTATCAACTCTGACAACCTTATTAATCATTTGCTGGTGAAAATAGCCCATGATGCAGCCATTGCCATGTTTTGTAGTATTTGTGTCATCTCATCAGAGCATGGTCTTCCACATATCGACTGTTTCCTACAGTTAGTAGCAAACTACAAATGACCTACAGAAACTATCTCATAAATGTAAAGAGAAACAGAACTGTTTTTTTAAGACAAACAAAATGCATTTGTGCAGCTCCAACTGCATGAAGATTGACTCAAGGGGATTGAATACATACTGTAGGTTTGGCACTATTTCAGATTTTAATTTGTAAAATTGAAAGAAAAAATAGAAAAGTATTACTTCAGTTCACAGTTGTGCATTACTTAAAAAAACTACAAAAAAACTAAATCTTGTGAAGGAGATATTTGGGAAGTATTCTAAATAAACGTTACTCAGTGAACCCCAGGTGGGACAGTTTCACCTTGAGAGAAAACTGGTACATGGGGTTAATCTCGCTGAGGTCATTGATGATAAAAAACAGGAGCGACGCTCTCTCAGCTGCTGGGCGGTATAGTTCCCGAGCCTCGTTGATCTTTGTCTCGTTGTCTCTAGCCTCTGCCACCTGTGTGTTCCGATTGCACAAAATGAGCTATTAGGCTCTCAGTCATGCTCCAAAACCCTCCCATTACACATATGCCTAACTACACATCATTTATAGCTAATGCAATAAAATGACCCACAGGCTGTTGTGTGACATTTAATAACGCCTAAGCAACAGACAGATAAAAAAAACAAAACAAACAACAAAAAACACAGCGCAATTTTTGTATAATAACTTTACCTTGCACTGTATGTGAGTGGCCATTCGCTTGGTGTTTTCAAGCTGCTCCACCAGAAAGTTGTCACTAAGAAAATTACCACTAGCTCCAGACAAATGACTCAGTAGATCATCTTCAAACTTCTTGAGCTCAATTTTGAAGTGGTTCTGCTGCATGGTGAGCTCCATCTTGGTGGATATTTTAGATTAAGTTATGTTTATTAATTCCCTTTCATGTTGACCATAAACAGTCTTCAAGTGTCTCAACATGTAACAAGGTTTACCTTTAGATTCTCCAGGTCAGGCCTCTCACTGGAGACTACTTGTCCCAGAAGCTGGTCCCCCAGGCCCTCAGGTGTCACTGTGAAGTTAATGAGGGTGGTCTGGGCCTGGAGCTCAGGAGGGAAGTGCGGATTAGCCAGCTTGGTGTGAAGAACAAGCTGAAAGTTCTTGTTGTACTCACACTCCTTGTCCCCAATAAGAATACACCTATATAACAGGAATAGTAAAAGAATTGGAATTATGTTATTAATACATTTTATTCACAAACAAATCTTTGATTCGTTTTTTTGTTAAGTACCATTAAACAAAACTGGTTAATTGGTGCTAAATAAGGGTGTGGCAGTGGTGCAGCATAGAGCATGTGACTCATTTTCATAAACCTAATTTCCAGTTTGGTCTTTGCTCCATGTTTTCCCTCTCTCCCAACCAACTCCTCTTCCTATTAGCATGGTGTCAAGTAAGGGCCACTAGGGCCAAGCAAAATCCCCAAAGAATTAGCTCGAGATACATAATTAGGGTGACCAAACCTCATGACATTGATGGCCTTCTGAACTAACCCACTTTTAACCTTATACATTTATTGTTGAGTGCAAGTTTGGCCTGATAGAAATTTTCTTTAAATTGTGTACAAATATTATTAGACAAATATTAGATATGATCAAAACAGCAGCCAATACCTATCTATTCTTATCCCTCAATTAAATTAGGGGTTACTTGACAAACCTAGTGGCTTTTCATTTATCTCTAATTGCCCCATGGATGTCAAGCAAGACCCCAATTTTTATGGCACAAGATCCTCATGGCCTAGGTATGGTTCAACTCTATATCTTCACAAGCCAGAATTAATGTACTATTGATAGAACCATTACTCCACCAAATTAAAGTCCTGCTGATGGATTGGCTTGTAGTCTTCCGTCAGCCATGAAAGGAATAATTAGTATTCATTACTTCACACTCTACAACATTCCAATTATTAATGAACTTCAGCTGTAGAGCCCTACCAGATCCATCATGGCTGACCCAGCAGGTTGTATTAATCATAGACAGAAACAAGTGTGCGGGTCATCTACAAGGGATAAACTTATAATCAGATTTAGTATGATTAATTGGTATGTCTGAATGGACAGAACTTCAAAAAAGCTAAATGAACATCCACAAAAAAACTCAATATTAATGCTTAGATTTGGAGGAGCCCAAGAAAGCTGTAAGCATTTCAGAGGAAAAGATGAAAGCAGAACATCGATATGTGGTATTTTCTGTTTATGCTGTTGGTTGTCCACCTTATAGAATTTATTGTATCAGAGGGTAGGGGGTAAATTTAGTACTTGTGGATCAGTATAATTTACAGAACAGAGGCCAAACCACAGCATTATTAGATGCTTTTATAATCCACTTTAACATTCAGTTTGGAAAATACTTTATTAACTGCAAAGGGACATTAACTGTAGCTGTAGCTAGTATCATGCAGGTTTGTTCAAATAGCTTTTGTAGATGCTGGTGGTTGTGAGCAGGAAGAATCTAAATGCAGATGTGAAGAAGCTATGTTGTTGTACCACACTCTGGTGAACAGGATGTTTAAGTTGGTCTCTAATGTTCTTTAATTTATGAAAGTTCATTTTGTGCAGAGCCAGGTCCAGTTTCAAGAGTCCCCATAAAATAACCAGATGTTTCATGAGCTTGTTGAGCTTTTTTATTCTACCAGTTTTGTGCCATTTAAAAAGCTTATGAATAGGACCAGTGACAGAGGGCAGCAACTGTTGGAGTCCAACATGCACCCGGAACAGTTCCGGCTTAATGCAATGCGGACCAAACTCCAGCTTTACTTGTACAGAGACTATATTGGTCCCTTGTAAAGGGCCCCTCACTTCATACTCTTGAAGTGCACCCCAAAAGGGACATAGTCAAATGCCTTCTTCAGGTCCACAATCGCATGTGGACTGATTGGGCAAACTCCCAAGAACCCACGATCACCCTGCAGAGTGTAGAGCTGGTTCACTGTTCCACGGCCAGGAGGAAAACCACACTGCTCCTCCTGAAGCTGAGGTTTGACAATCACCTTGACTTTCCTCTCCAGCTCCCTGGCATAGTCCTTACAGGGGAAGCCTCCCCTGAACAGAACAAACACCTGGCTTCGGCCTTTGAACCAGTGCATGGCGCCACAATATTTACAAAACTGGACCTACGAAACGCATACCATCTCTTACGCATCTGTCAAGGGGATGAGTGGAAAACAGCTTTCAAGACTCCTATAGGCCATTTTGAATATCGTGTCATGCCTTTTGGTCTCTCTAACGCTGTCCCTAGTGAACGATGTCCTGAGAGATTTTTTGAATGTTTTCATGTTTGTTTATCTGGACGATATACTCATCTATTCCAAGACGCTGGAGGAACACAAACGTCACGTCCACTTGGTTCTACAAAGACTTTTAGAAAACAAACTATTCATTAAAGCAGAGAAATGTAAGTTCCACCAATCATCAGTCACTTTCCTGGGCTTCATTTTAGGGGATGGACAGGTTCAGCCGGTCGATGAGAAGATCCGTGCAGTCCTGGACTGGCCCACACCAGAGACCAGAAAACAGCTTCAACGCTTCCTGGGTTTCGCCAACTTCTATCGCAGGTTCATCCGAAATTACAGTCAGACGGCTTCTCCTCTTACAGCTGTCACATCTACCAAGATCCCTTTTAGTTGGACCCCGGAGGCAGAAGCGGTGTTTGCTCGCTTAAAGACCCTCTTCGCCAACGCACCCATCCTCATCCAGCCTGATCCCTTGAGACAATCAAACTGGCCCTGGAGGAGTGGCGACATTGGCTGGAGGGTGCAGAGCACCCCGTACTGGTCTGGACTGATCACAAGAACCTCTCCTACATTCAGTCGGCACGCAGGCTTAACCCACGTCAGTCACGTTGGTCATTGTTCTTTTCACGGTTCAACCTCTCCATTTCCTATCGTCCAGGTTCCCGCAATGTCAAGCCTGACACTCTTTCCCGCCTACACTCACCAGACGACTCAGACAAGGTTCCAGCCTCCATCTTACCACCCAGCTGTTTAGTTGCTGCTCTCACTGGGAAATAGAGGACCTAATCAAACAAGCCCAGTCATCAGAACCTGCTCCAGAATCCTGTCCATCCAATAAAATTGTCGTTCCTTCCTCAGTCCGAGCCCGCTTCCTCCACTGGATTCATGCCTCCAAGTTCTCAGCTCATCCTGGAATCAGTAGTACTATTGCTCTGGTCAACCGCAGGTTCTGGTAGCCATCAGTCCATAAAGACGTCATCGAGTATGTTCAGGCCTGCACCATCTGCTCCAGAAATAAATCCTCACACCAACCCCTGGCTGGTCTCCTCCAACCTCTTCCAATCCCTAAACGACCATGGTCCCACATATCCATAGATTTCGTTACTGGTTTACCTCCATCCAAGGGCATGACCACTATCCTCTTCATCATTGACCGTTTCTCCAAAGCCTGCCATTTAGTTCTCCTCCGTAAGCTGCCCACTGCCTTTCAGAGTGATCAACTCCTAGTGAAATACGTCTTCAGACTCTACGGCATTCCTTATCTTATCCGACCGAGGTTCTCAGTTCATTTCACAAGTCTGGAAAAATTTCTGTTCAGCCCTGAACGCCATTGTCTCACTTACTTCTGGTTTTCATCCCCAGTCCAACGGCCAATCCGAAAGGCTGTGGGGGGGCAGTGTGGAGTCCTATCACTATGCCTCCAACTGATCATGCGCCTTGGCTACTGGGCCAAGGGGATATCCCTTTGGCTGACTGGTTGATGCATATGACTTTCACCCTGGAGTGCTGTGATCAAATCCCGCCCAGGGCCCTCTGTAGTGTGCACCTTGCCACACGCTCACAACAGTCACATTTCGGCTGCTACCGGTCTATCCCCATTCGAAGCATCCATTGGCTACCAACCACCTCCTCTTTCCTCTGATGAGCGAGACATCTCCGTCACCTTCGTCCGCCATCACATCCGCCGATGTCAAAGAATCAGGAACTCCACAATCCAAAATCCCAACCATACCGCTGAACAGAAGAAACGCCTGGCTGACCGGAGGAGGAGACCAGCACCAGTATACATTGTGGACTCCCGTCGGCGAGGTCATGGCTGGCAGTACCTCATCGACTGGGAGGGTCCGGAGGATCGTTCCTGGGTCCTTCATCCTGGACCCCTCTCTCATCTCCGACTACCGTTCTTCGTTGCCATCCTGCTTTTCGTGGTGGTCGTTGAGGCGGGGTACTGTCAGGTTCCTGGGTCCTCTGTCTTTTTTGTGGGGCTTTTGCCTGTGTACCTCTTTGATCAAGCCTCATCAGGCATTGTATAAGAGGAGTCCCCTGTCAGTCCATAAGAGCCGAGTGTTTTGTCAGTAATAGTACCACAAAGCCTCCTGAGCGTATCTCTGTGTTTCTTCCTCGTTGCCCTGAGTTCTCTTATAATAAGAGTCTCTGATTCTCTGTTGACTTTAGGTGATCCTCTGGATTCTCTGGATCTACTGGTCAGACTCTGGCTGTCTCCCTGTTTCCTGAGATCCTCCTCGTGACGCCGTGGATTTTACCCACTGGTTGCCCAAGCTCCAAGACCCATCTTCTCTGTTGTCGCAAGTATCTCCTGTTTCCCATGACTGGCAGCAAATCACTCCTCTGGTCTCCACCGAACCCGTGCCAAGCTGTCCATTTCCCGCCGCACTCCTCCGTAACTTCTGGGCCACAAAGAGACTCACACCCCGAACCACCTCAGTCTCTCTCTGAGACTCAGAACCATTATCAAACCGTAAGGAAACGATCAATCAGCTCAGTATTCCCGATTCCCACACCACTTGAACTCATCACTCTGCTTTCCCCCTTAGTGACTGCTGCTTCCTGGCACCCGGAACCTGGTTCCGTTACAGCTCTATCTGTTCTTTGTAAATATAATAAAACCACTTAATCTGACTACTCTCTCCTGTTGTGGTGTTCTGCATGTGGGCTAAGCATATTAAACCCAACATGACAGACATGATATTAATACCAGTCCTTAAAGTCCTTAAATTACAATTCAAAAATACATGGTCCTTTAAGGTGGTTTCAAATGACTAGTAATGCAGCCTCTGAGGAAAATTTAACACAACCTATTGTTATACAATCAAGTTTTAAAAACCCCTCCTTATATTAACAACTTAAACTGTTTAAAAAAAAAACATTTTTTAGCTACTAGTGACCTTTGTTTTTTCTATAATATGCAGATACAAACAGGATTCAGAGATAGGGAAGACATGCAGCAAAGGTCAACATGATTGGATCTGAACCCGTGAGTGTCATGTTAATGACCATGGCCTGTGTGCATATGCACCGACAACCCAAACTTTAAGAGTACAGTATTCTGTTAATTTAAATTTTTTTTCACCTTACAATTTTGAACCTCTTAGACAAAACAATAAAGCCAGGATAAAGGCACATTTTAGCTGACTACTTGACTGGTCATCAGCTAAATTCCACAGAGCAGAGCTAGGTTTCATGGGTCGACAGAATTCTGTAGTAAGGTTTAAGCAAGAAGCCAGATTAAAGCAGGATTTACAAATGGGAGTTTTATGCATAGTGCTGTTGTCGGTGGCGTTCAAACCTCCCGAAGTCTAACACACAATAAATAGTAGACACACTATAGATATATTTTGCACAATCTCACCATCTCTGTGCATCACAACAACATTAACAACTAATCCTATATTGTATATCAAGGTTAGAATGGCTATTCTCTCAAATGTGACAAAAATTCAGATGCAAAGAATCATTCGACTTACAGGTTTAATAATTGTTTACTGACAGATTTCAATAAAAAGCTTCATGAAGGAGAACTACTGACTGTAGTTTCTTACAAGCAAGCCTTTGTGAGAAACAAAACCTCATACATAACCATGTTGATCCTTAATTCATCTTTTTTCTGAAGCTCATCCATTCAATATTCATCACAGTTTAAAGAATGAAAATACTCAATTGTACATCTATCACCCATCTTGAGAGGGTCGATCAATAGCTTGACCTGAGGGGTTCAGACAACAAGCTGCAAATTCATTTATAATCTAAAGGTGGAGCATAATGATACATTTAGTCATATCTTACTGGTGTTTTGTAGACCAAAAATATTCAGTGATGTGGCAAATCTACAAAAATCTCTGAGGTTTCTTCAGCCAACTGGCATTACAACTTATGAAATGCACTGATTTGACATTATTTTAATGTTTCCAAGGACTAAAGTATTTCAGCACTGACCTTCCTTTTTTAATAGTTTTTTTTCCCAGTAGAGGCTCCAGGATGGGGTCAACCTCTTCTTGGAGATTTTCTATAAGAACCGTTTCTCCACAAAGAAGAGCTTGTTCTATTATTTCCATATACCTGCACCAAAGTATGAAATAAAATGTGATTTATTTTAATATACTGTAAACTGTTTGGATGAAAAACTAAAGCAGATAAATGTTCACCCTTTCTGTCCCAGCCGCACCACCCTCAGCTTTGGCCCGAATCGATTTCGGATCCACTTGATGGCCTGCTGCTGTGGGTCGATGATAAGAGGCCAACGCTCACTGGTGGTCAGGATGGCTGCGTTTTCAGTTGACATCCTATCATTTGGCAAGCCCTGGTTGTGCCAGGCTGCGACAGTGGCATCATCTGTAAGCATGAGGATCGGATCCAGGCCGTCTGTCAAGGCCACAGAGACCTGGAACAAAATCAGATAATTGGGGTTACTCTAGTGGACTCCAGTTCATAGCACCTGAGATTTTTATAGAGGAAATGTTGTTTTTCACAAAAAATTGTGACATCATGTATGTTTTAAAACTGAGTTTACCTTCTGTGACTGAAGGAAAGGAATCCAAGAGCTTTTGAAAAGCTCAGCTCGATACTGGCTCGTAAAATAACCCAAGTATGAAATGAAAGCTGATGTTAGGAGGACGTCACCACACAAGGTTTTCTGTTGTTTCTCATACTGCACAATTGCTTGGGACCAGCGTTCCCTTTCTGCCTGGAGGAGGCGATAGAAAAACTTCAGTGAAGTTCTGCAGCAGCTAAAGTAGCTAATATTTTCCCTTTAGTCATCCAAAATAACACATCCAAAAGCTGCAGGACATTATCAACTTAGGATTGGAGTTTGACATCCTTGCCTTTAAACTGTCACACTGGATAATCTAAAAGCAATATTTGAACCACTGTCACAATTTCACTGGGTAGGCACTTGCATGCAAACATAAGATTATTTAGAGAGGAGATGAAAGTTGAACATTCTGTCCCTCATCCTATGCAATCAATCTGTGAAAAAATGTGCTGAGAACAAAACATGTCAAGAGATGTTAAGGAAGTGAAAGACATTTACATCATTGTGACTTATTTGTTACCCTGCCTCGCTTTTCTCTTCAGCAGCTATTCTCAACTGAAAGTCTTCACAAGTTTCTGTCTGTAAGATCTGTCACAAGAGGAGGATAATGGTTTACACACTGTCTTCAAACTACATTACCCACATAGATAATCAAGGTTTCTGTATATTTAGCAACATTTACAGTTTAAAAGTTGATAACACAACATTTGTAACAACGACTAAGATCCTTGTTTTCCTTTTTGATTGGAGGTGTTATATGAATGTTGGTCTATATCAATCTCTGAACATGCCCAGGCATGTTGGTAATGTAGACTGTTAACTGTTATTGACTTAAATCAGAAGTTTTTCAACATGAAAATAAGAGAAAAATATGAAAAAACAAATTAGCAAAAAAGAATGTATGATTATAGAAAATTTATTTTTCAATCATTATCAAAAACTATAGCTTGTAATAAGATAAAATTTCAACCTGGATAGGGTCAGGGAGCCACATGAAAGTTTTATTGACATAAAGAAATGAATAAGTCTTTGGCATTCAGACCCTGGCAGAAGATGTTTATGGTGAATGCAGCTCTGTGTAACCAGGTAGATGTATAGTAGTTCATAATTTTCTAGTCCCCTGGATTCTGACACTGGTGATGGGATGGAGGAAACCATAGGGAGTGCAGTGAGGTGAAGGTGTAGAAGGGGTGGAGGAGGATTGTCGTTCACCAGGAAGCATGGATGTCCAGTCTCCCTAATATGCAGGTGAGGACCTGTGCTGATAGGCTGGAGGGGAGGCTCATAATAATGAGATTGTTGCAAGTGAAGATGGAGATGGAATTTAGGCCAGAGCTTTAATTTAGCATGAAAAAGATTGGGTAGTTAAAACTGAACTTTGATACTCTTTGTCTGGGTATGTAAGAAAAAATATTTCACCCTGGCTGACAGTGTATTTAACTGCCCTTTCCCTTTTGCAACACTATACCTGTGTGAGTGTGACTTTGTATCTTTTAGTGACCCCAAACAAAACATGAACTCCATCTACATGTGGATGGTTAGATACATGGCACTGACAGACTTTGTCTGCCTATCCTCCCAACACATACATTTGGAGAGGTTTGATTATTTTTGTTCTGTTCTCATCATCAACAGTCTGTTTGAAAATTTGTTAATTATTGGAAATATAATACAAAATTAAAAATGTGCAAGTTGATAATAATAACTGAATGGGGATAAAAGTAATAAAAAAAATTCTAACAGTTCCTTTAATTGTAACATATTTTGTAGTAGTATAATCAAAAGAGGTTTCACCTAAAGGTAAAATATTAACTGCTAATAAACTTTTAGTCCCATTTAAAAATCCCGCCTTTGAAAGTAGATTTCAATGTTACTTTAAATATGTGGAGCATTAAAAATTGTGTAAAAAACAGCAAAAGCACATGTACCCTTTCTTTCCTAATGGTTTTCCCAAACTGTCAGAATACAAACAGAGCTGAATGCAACAAACTAGAGGTCTCTGAATAATGTCTTACAAATTTTGCATCAAGATCTCTCTGCATCAATTGAGCATTTATTTAAACCTTCAATACTGCGACTGTGACGGCCTGCAGCAATAAATCAAGCGTGGCATTTTCTTACAAGGGGCTGTGGATCTAGAATATGTCATATAATAAATTCTTAGACAGTTAAAAATCACTATAATTTTACTCTAATGTATTATGGATTGCTTGTAATATCACTCAGTCTGGGGTGAGACGTTGTTAATTTCCAACAGCTGTTGAGGCTTTGAGGTAAGTTAATGATTAAACATAGATGGTCTGATTTATTAGTCTAAACACTATTGCTTCCAGGTCAATGCCATAAAGACAAAACATTTATCTTGATATGCTTAAAAGCCAAGATGTTCCATGCAAAAGGCATTTATTTTCTAGAATAAGAAAGTCAAACTTGGTAAAATGGCCATTAAAATTTCCATCTGTTATTTCACACTGAAACAAAGATAAAAAAAAATAAAAAATAAAAGATTTATATAAAATTTACATTGTATTGTGTTAGCAGGGCCTCAGGATAACGACTGATAGTTTATAATTTCCTGATCATAGTTTATAAAAGCAAATTGTTTAAAGCATTTTCTGGTGGAAAATCTATTTAATTTGCATTAAAACAGCTTATTTGAACAGCTTTTTAGTCATTTCTCTTCTATTCTCTTTTGGAAAATTCCCAGGCAGCCAGTTGCCCAGTTCAGCCATGCGTTTTCTGTGGACCAACCCACTCTAACAGTCTCACGTGTCCACAGTGGGCTGCTGGACCAGGCTGTGAGATCTTCCTCTGCCTGTTATGCTCATGCAAATGTAAATGTTTCCTGCCAGGATATCACAACTTTTAGTCCAGGTTACTAACGCAATTCGATTAGCAGCATGTCCCCCAGCAAAGTCTCAGTTAATCTGATGCCAGGTTAGGTTCAATGACACCACTAAACCCCTCTATGTCACCCCGCTTACCATTAGGCCTTTGACGAGTCGGTTGGCCAGGTCTATGGTCTGGCAACTCTGTATCACTTCCTCTTGACAACTGATTTTCTCAGCCGTAGCTCTGTCAAACTGAGCTGTTAAGCTTTGAAGGTTGGTATCAAGATCCTAGAAAAAAAAATGTAACTCCTGCAAATCAGATACTACTTATAAGATTTTTGAAGTGGACTTACATCTCAGTAAAAAAAAAGGGTGGTTTAGCACCAAATGGTCATTGCTAATGAAACTGGCTACTCAGAGTGCTATATCCCGGCATATTATATTAAGTCAGAGTTTAGTGGAATGGAAATGTTTGGTAGGAACAGGTGCATAAGTAGCAGGAAAAATATTAGCTCTAAAATGATTTTCAAACAAAGTCTTGTTTAAGGAATGTTTTAATATTAGCAGCGCCTCAGGGAAACTATCACTGATATTGACAATAATCTATACTAGCAAACCTTAGAACACGTTTGGATTGTGGATAATGTACAGAAGCACTTTTTATCAGTTTGATCACTTGACAGTAATAAAGTACTTTTATTTTATCTCTAATGTCATGTTATAACTAAATTTAATTCAATCAGTGAAATATTCTGAATAGGGCAAAGTTTCAGGTATTTTATTCTTACTGACCAATTGAAATTTTGCCTAATCTAATAAGCTATGGCTGTCCGTTTTTATAAAAACAAAAAAACGTAATGAAATGATGAAAATGAAATAAAGAAGCAGCAGCAGTTTAATGCTTTGTGTCATAATAGTGCATTAGATCTTTTTTACAACTCCACATTGTTTTTTAGAACAGATTCTGGTTGCAAGTTTTTGACCGTCATTTCAGGAGGATAACCCACTGAACACACATGCACACACACTTACACCTCCACCATTTTATTGATAATGAGACTTAATAAACTTAAGTAGATCATTAAATGGGTTCAAGAGGTTTCCCATTTAAGTTCTTAACTGCCATATTAAATATATCCTTAGGGGATTGAATGTTGGAGGTGGTGCTTGTGATCAAGTGCATCATTTAATTTAAATCATTTTAAACATAAAATGGTAGCCGGCCTTGAATAAATCCGGACGTATGAAAGTTAGCTTTTGCAAATATTGACATGTGAGTCCAAGCTTAGGATTACATAGTTTACAAGTGTAGTTTAATCACTAAAATGAACATTTTAATTATATTCATATTCACCGAGAGGCAATTCTTATAGAGAACAACAAAAACACTCACCGACAGTTTTTTTCGAACTGCCAAGAATTTGGCTGTTGCCATTTCGAGTTCTGCATTAGCTTGCGATAATGCACAGCGTTTTGGGATAACCTCACAATAAATCTAAAAAGAAAACAAAAACAATCCAGAATTCCAGTTCCACAATGAATAAAGTGCATTCCTAATCATTTGCGGATATGTCAAACCTCATAGTATCTAACAATATTAATAGTCCAAGCACAGAGTCCAGCTGCAGCTGAGGATTTGGTCCAAACTAAATCTGGACGGAAGTCTGGACTTCTCAAATACTGTTGCTTCACCACAGTCAGGCAGGATTCTGGGATGTGTTCTTTGTCATATGACACCAAGGCATGTAGAAAATCATCCACCTGATAAATAAAAGTAATGTTCCAAGTCATGTTTAGACATTTGAAAGCATTTTAGAATTGGATAAAAAAAGAATCATCATTTGTTAATGGAATATCAACACAAAATATTTTCAACAAAGCTCAGTCAAAGCATACTCTTAATATTTTCAATAGCTTACCATTTTTGTATCTATCATTGTTTTCAATTCACTCTTACAGAAACTGCGGCAAGATGCCGAAAAAAATGTAAACACACTTACACCACCGATGGGTAAGTAAGCATAATAATAGAGCCATTGAACTGCAGCTTGAGCTTTGGAGAGCTGTTGGGCAGGACCTGGGTCAAGGCCCTCTCATGAATTAGACTGATATTAATCAGGATGATGTGATTGAAATGATGACTGCATAACCTTGCCCATGAAGGCCCGTGCCGCCTTCCAGCTCCGATCCTTAGGTACGCGGCCATGAGGAGCCAGCAAGACCATGACAGCAGCTGCAACATTGGTCACCGCTGCTGGAGGGTTAGGAAAAGCCTTAAGCTCAGTAAGATTCACCTACAAAGATAAATACAGACATTCAGAAACACACACACACACACACATATATATATGTATATATATATATATGTCAATACAATATATGGAACCTTATTGAGAGTGTTTAGTGCTTCCATTGCAGCTGTCAGTGAGGGCTCTGCTTTAGCGAGGTCATTTTCACAATCCTTCTGTTTGACAGCAATTTTTGCCTGCATCGCAGAAACCTGTTCAAAAGTAGTAATCGCATCTAAAGTTCCTGCATTCGACTGAATAAATATGTGATGCCAAAAAACAAACCAACACTGTTACAGGTTATCTAACCTTTTGTGCTTCCAAGTCTGCTGCCTCTCTTTTCTTGCTGACTTTCTCAGTCTGTAACCCAATCTTTTTTAAAAGAGCTTCTATCTTTTCGTTTTTTAAGGTCAGCTCAGTTTCTTGAGATGCCAATTTAGCTTTTAGATCATCAACCTAAAAATAAAAAAAATGAATAACATGTATAATAAGAAACAAAAAAAAAACATTGACCAAACAGTAAGATGAGCTAATGATGGAAACAGGTAGAAGAAACCAGACCTGTGCAGCTGTGCTTTGGAGTTTCTGAAGGCCAGTGTTAAGCCGGTTCATCTTGTGCTGAAGCTGAGCCCGGCTTTTCTCCAGAAGGTTTCTGTACATGGTGATTTGCTGGAGAAAGCTCTTGGGGGTGGTGTAATTGTACCTCTTCTCATTTCGCAGGTATTTTTCACTTGCCTGGTTGACACTGTTGTGAACGTAGGCCATGAAAAGACTGATGGATTCCTGGACAGCAGGCTATAAAAATAAGTGGGGAGAGGGGAGAACGGTGTGAGCTGGATTAAGTGGGGTTTAACATCCCCCACCTGATGGGCACTGAAATATTATCTTCATAAACTTTGAATTCATCTACAAGTTCTGCCATCTAACTTGGCTGGCCCTGACTTACTCAATCTGAAATTTAGGTGCAGCCAGCAGGAATGATTGGGCTTTGAGACCTCTGTGAAAATCATGTGTTTAAAGCACTGACATGCTGCTTGTAAAACATGCACACCGTTTACATTACATCTGCTCTCTTACAACCTCCTAAACAGCTGTGGCCCCACGTTTCAGCTTGGTATTCATGATGTACAGCCTCTATTAATCAGACAGTTAGCAATCAATTAAAGCTAAAACAAATGAGTAGAGAATATGATGATCAAACCTAACCATAACTCACAAAAAGCCATTGTTAATAATCATAGATCTGCGAGATGAGAAAATCATTATTAATTAAGATCTGACATAATGCGTTTTGATAAAGCATGCTGGACTGCTTTAAGATGCGAAAGAATCTCATTGATTGGCCTCGTATAACAAACATTATGTATTTCTAACTTTTAATAAATGAGCACTACATTTCGTAGACTTCTAAACAAGATAAACATCATTTATGATTTTAGTTTCAGTGTGTCATATCCTGACTCAGTGCCAACTTCTAAGCCCCCAACATCTTTATATTTTTATACTGATAACCCTCATACCAACTCAGTCTATAAGCTTGGTGTTTAAATAATAATGACAGGTCGGTTATGCTTTGTAGTTGATGCTTTTACTTTTTTGTTAAATTCATTTTTTAACCTGAATTTGAAATCACTTCTAAGCCCTATAGCGGCCATAAACGTAATTATTCCTGAATATGAACATCAACACACAAATGCACACAGAAACATGTGCAAGAGTTCACCGTCTGGCACATGTTAACATATGTAATGAGACTTCCTGGTTGTGACAGCTGTGCCACCTAAGAGGGTCGTTATGTGCTTAATCAGTCTTTTCTCATTAACATAAATGACTGTGGGTTGTGATCATTCTGTTGCTATGATGGAAAACAATAATATCACAAGGCTCACTGTGAGTCTCTGGGCATGTGTTTGGTCATTTGTCAGTACCTCGCTGAAGGGCTAATGATGAAAGATCTATGGAAAACTTAATTCAGCTGTGGTGCAATAATTAGAAAATGTTCATTGAAGTCTAAACCAGCCTTAAGTGTCAAAGTGCATGATAAACCTTGGAAAATGCATTGCTGCTTGAAAAAACTTTTCAGTATTATTTGTGATTGACAAACAAAACTGAAATGATTATTGTGGATATAAAGGAAAAGAAAAACTGTCTTTCCTGCTTTTTAAAGCAAATTAAAATCTGAAAAAGTATTCAGTCCATTGGAATCTTAAAAATTACTTCCAACTAACTACCTTCAGAAGTCGTTTACGTAGAAAAGCAAGTCCCCCTGTGTGTTAAGTTAGTCTCTGTGTTTTGATAAATATTGTTTATAGTGCACAGTTGTTTAGTACAAACAAGAGTACAAAATAAATAAAATAATAAAGGTTTTTAATAAAAAACAGATATTAATCATAAAATCTGAAAAAACTGACTGTCTGCTCTGAACCTCAGTAGGACGAGGCTCAAAAGACTTTGATCTTAACCATTTACTCACAACACCCTCCTTACCAAATATACTGTTGATATTTGTTTTTTGATTTTTTCTTTTGGTTTAATTGCATGTAGAATTACTTGCTGCAACATTTATTTGTGCCAACTTGCAAATACATCTTTTTCCCTCTTAAATATTATGCTACTGTTATTTCTCAATATCCAAATATACATAGAAAAGTTTGTCTGCAAATTTTCACCTGACTTGAATCATGCTAAATACAGATGCAAAGGTATATGGTTTTATCTTTATAATATGATTTACTTATACATTAAGGTATACAATGCAAAAAAGTACTGCTGCACTCGATTTACAAATGTAGCTGCTTTGTCAATCAGCTTTGCCCAACTTAACAAATTTGCACAGGATACACAGGAACCTTTTGAAGATAAGGAGCAAAGAGAATAACTAAAATCAAATTCAAAAATGTCAATGCAACTTTAACTTTTACTGTGATGTTAATGTAACACTATGTTTGACTGAGTTCAAATTAATTGGAAAAAAGAAAGAGCAAAATTGTAATTTTGTTGATGTGTCCAAGTGATATACACCTTTATACTAAAAGCTTTAAAATCACTGAAAAGTGATTTAGTTTGAATACATATGACCCATACATTTTTGAAAATGAATAGAAAACCAGAGATAATTTTCTTTACACTTTACAATAGAGCTCAGTTTAGACTGATCCCTTACAATGGAAATATCTTCCAGTTTATATCATATAAATCTGGTAAATCTGAGATATTTCTACATAATTTGTCTGTGTTGACAAATACTAGAAATAAGTTAGTTCAATAATTTCTAAATTCAAATCATTCAGGATTTTACTTTTTTTGAATGGTAACTAGATGGCATTATTCAGAACATGTAACATATAATACATATAATCAGTCAGCCAGCTTACCTCAATTCCATCGACTTCATGGATGAAACGGTAGCTCACAGATTGCAGAGCTTCAGTTGTCCAAGGATGGAACCAATTGATGGTTGTGCAGTTAATAAGGGCCGGGAACCGACAGGCCCTGACACGTAGGTTACTGCCCATTGGAGATGAACACAGTATGACCTGCAAACAAGAATCTAAACATCTGAGCAGATGTTTTACCAAGTTTCTATATGACATATATAATGTACAGCATATGCAGGAACTGGAATTTACTACTTACCTTTTATGAACTTACCAGATACCTCCCAGCAAAATTCTTGAAATTTACTGGATACTTTCATGCAGTTTAATGGGACTGTGTTAAATCATGAGATCACACTACTAATCACTAATTACTATTTTCCAAAACTTCCCAGTTACTTTCCTGGAACTCTGATGTAATTAACTTGTTACATATTAAGGAAATAAGCAAGCTTGACATCTGGTAAAGTTATCAGTATGTTTAATTGACATATCAACTAAATATTTATTGAAACTTTGAGCTCCTGCAGGTAACCTTTAAGTGCAGTAAAATGCTCATTAGGTTTCCAGATATAACCTGTGTATTGTGGCATGTTTATGGAATATAGCCCTTAAAAAAATCTGAAACTTGGTCTTTTCATTTCCCTATAATCATCATTGTTTTTTTCCAGCACAGACGACCACTGAGCACTTCTGTGTCCTAATGGTGAGTGCTGAGTATGAATCCTGACCTGGGTCTGTTCTGCATTGACAATGCAGGTTGTCCAAGTGGATCTTTGGGTTCCCTCCTGATATCCTAGCTTCTATACAATCCAAAAACTGTTGGGTCTGTTGTTCTCTCTTAACTTCCCCTATGCGTGGACGTATACATGGTTTTGTACCTCCGTGTTGCCCTATAATGGGCCTGTGTGCCCCACCTATTAACCAATGACTGCTGAACATAGACACCAGCCCTCTTCTTTCTTCTAACTGTGACAATATTTGATAATTAATCAGTTACCACAATATTTTAGAGAATTTCTTCACCGTAAGTTGCTGCTGCACTCGTTGTGTAAAGAATCTCCAGCAATTCTCCCTGTCATCCAGCAGTCCGAGGTTGCGCACCTCTCTTTTCAAATTGGACACAATATGTTCGACTTCCTCTTCATTGAAGATCTCTGGAATTTCCCCTTACGAAAAGAAAATCATAATGATATACTAAGGAGTTCTTGTAGTGATGATCAATGACTTCCAATTTTAATGAAAATTTTGGAAAAAGGAAAGAAATATTTGTACTGTAGATGCCTTGGATTTTAGATTTTACCTGATGCTAGAAAGTGGTTAATAATGACCAGAAACTGATCATCAGGTATCTGTGCATCTGTCAGGAGCAAAGTCACACGCTGATTCTTCACTCCAGCCTTTAGAAATAATGCTGCAAGATCCATCTGAAAAAAAAAAAATTAATGAAGCCAAACCAAACAAGGAAAGGTTGTGATTTTCAACAAAATATGAAGTCCACCCTGAAACTTAGGCTGTTCAATAACCAGTTAAATAGAGGATAGATTCCACTTTTAAATAATTAATGACTGAACTGAAAGATGTATAGAATTTGTTGAGATATTAAAATACTTCAAAACGGCTCTTAATTGTATTTCACATTTTTTTCTTTCTCCACTAAAGAAGCTAAATAACAGTGAATTACATTAACAACCTGAAGCTGAGCAAAAAGAATTAAATCAATTAATTGGATTCTGACAGTAAGCAAACACAACAGGGGGTTTAATAAAACTTCTATTTAGGTCCTTTAAATCATTTGCATCTAGTAACCATAACTAAAAAAATACATTTAAGGTGTATTTTAGATTCACCTTGAAGTCTTTGATGGTATAACCTTTTCTCTGTGTTATTTGGAAGACTTCCACAGAAGACATGAATGCAGCGAGGCGAGTCAGACTCTGCTTTCCACTGCCCCCAACCCCGACCAGTAAACCATGACTCCATGGAGCCTCTAAGATACGACTGATGCGACATCTGGTGACAAGATGATCTGTGTTAAGCCTCTTAAGACACGTTCCACCATTTTTTTATTACTATTTGCTAATGTCATTTATAATATCATCACATAACATTTTATCCACCTAATCATGGTAACTCCAAATAATTTTGTAATAATAAGAAGTCATACTCACACATGCTGTATGGCATCATCAAACAACTCAAGATTCATGGCTGGATAGAGCTCATTGTAGCTTTCCAAGGCATCACTGAGGATGTTCCTTAGAGTAGACCAATTAGTGAGAGGGACATAAGAGTGTCCTCTGTCCTTGTTTGCAAAGTGGCAATAGAGTAGGGGCTGCTTGTCCATCTTTTCACTCTCCAGTCCCTGTAGAAAGAATAACTTATATTTTTCTCTGATAAGATTGCCATCTGCAGGTAAAGCGCTGTGGTGATTAGAATCTTCAACACACCTCAAAGCATTCATTCACAGTCTCCATTTGCATCTTTTGGAAAAGCTGGAGGTCCTTCAGATCTACTAGTCTGTCTGAGTACACTCTGCAGGACTCGTGGAGCCACAATCTCATTAGGTCGACGCCTTCTCTCACCGTTTCTGGACCAGCTAAAAGGATGCCCTACATAAAAAGTATCTCATCCTTATTCTATCAAAACTTCAAAGACAAGATTAATTTCATCAAAGCAAATTATCTACCTGAAAGATGTTGGATATGTCTCGAAGACTAAACACGTAGTGAAACCTGACTGCTGTGGGTAGAAAACTACGAAGCACCTTGTCATTGAGAGTCGTGACAGCCCGAACAACGGAAGAAGCACTTTGCTGGACCAATTGACTAAAGGCTCCTTGTTTTAAATGGCCCCGCAAAATCTGACCATAAATCGATACCTGAGACTCCAACGAAGGGACGTGGACTGCAAACACTGAGAAATGTCTCTGGCAGAAAAGAAACAATTAAAAAAAGAAAGTCTATAGCACCAATATGCTATATGCAACTAAAATATATGTATGTTTACAAAGTTTGAAGTCAAAACAAAAATACATGCATTAGAACATATGTGGACCAGACATATGCATAATGATTAACAAGCCCAATTCTCTATTTACTCACTTTGCATCGATCCATACTAACTTTTACCCCACAGACCCTCAAAAGATCTAATTTAAATTCAATAACATTTTTACCTAAAATGTAAAGTTAAGATCAGGGAACATAAGAGGGTGTTTTTATTTACAAACATACCTGCAACCTGGGGTTGATAATGAAGCTCCCAGCAGCTGGATTCATGCAAGCAATATACTGGGTATTTTGAATTTTCTTTAAAGTCAGTTTCTGTCTGCAGTACCTACAGAGGGCAGAATAATATTAAACATCATTTGCAATTTATCCACATACAGCATTAATGATTTCCCACATTATACATACTACACATTTCTGTTACTGAAGGTCGGTTGTTCTGAAAAAGTTTCTCCAATATTTTACCAATAAGTCTATCAAGATAAGTTTTGTAAACTTTTCTTAACATAATGATGCTTGTTTTACAGTGTGCTGTGGTAAAAACACGAACTGTTTGACTGGACAATATTAAAAATCTCTATCTATGGAGGCCTTTTCTCACCAGTGTCCATAATCAAGATGCTGACGTATAAGTGCATGAGGCTGCACCGTTCCATAGCTGTCCACAGCTGGGATGTTCATGTCATCTATAAAATAGATCAGCCTCCTGTTGCCGGCAGCTGAGTAGGTTCTTCCTGCTCTTTTCTCCAGTGGCCGCTCTAAAATCTCTTCACAAACAGAAAACTAGGGTAAACACAGATTGCAAATATACAGAAAAATACATTCAATGCCCTGCAAAGAAAGAAAAAATGCTTAAACTTTCCAGTATTCAATTAACTTTAATGAAATGTTTGTGGTAGATACTAAAACTTGTGAACTAATGTGGATTAAAACAAAAGTAGCCAATGTTTTGAAATAACAAAACATCAATTTTAAAAACAGAAATCATTATTTTAATTTAGCCGTTTTTTCTCTGACCCCAATAAATAAAATTCAGAGAAGAATATTAGAAAGTAGTATGTGGGTGATCTCATTTCAGTATAAATGAGTATAAATGAGGTGACCCCTAAGTTTTAAAATGCATACACATATGCAGTTCTTTCCCTTTATATCATAATTAAAATATACTCATTTTGCTCTCTATTCATTTAAAAATAAAGTGAAATAATTATCAGCATTTTTAGATAGGGACTGATTAATCTCTGGCACTATTATTTATGGGATCACCCACTGAAATGTTTCGAAAACCCCAGAAAGTATTGGATAACATGAAGAACAAGAAAGGCACCATATAGGTCAGTGAAAAAGTAAAATGAAGTGTAAAGCAGCACCAAGTTATAAACAATATCCAGGTGCTGAAATTTTTATGGAGCACTGTTCAGTTCATTTCAAAAACTGGGACTTGTCATTGGCTCAGCACTATGACATGAAAGCCCAGGCGAAAACAACATCACTCAGATAGGCAGCCAGATGGCACATATATGTAATGTTTTTAACAAAGCTGCAGATATCCACAGCTCAAGTGTTAGAATCGGTTCACAGGAGAAGAAAAGCTAGAAGTCCTGTTTCCAGCCATGTGAGCGACATAGCTAATAGATGGAAGATGATTTTTATTGGGAGATGACTCCAAAGTTACACTTTTGGGCCCATATGCAAAATGCAATTTTTAAAGGAAAATCCTTTGGTGGGACCACAGTTTCTGTGGTAGGGACAAGAGACCTGGTTAAACTAAATGGAAAGATAAATGGAAGTAAAAACATGAATATCATAAAAGAAAAACGGTTTGCAGAGAAGAAGTTCACTTTCTAAAAGGAGAACAATCCTAACCAAACACCTAGCAACAAAAATTGTTTGGGATCAAACTAAACTCATGTTAGAATGCCTTAATGAAAGTTCAGACCTAAATACAAACATCTTTTATTTCCTCCACAGTTATTTCTCTGACACTCGTTTGTGTTGTCCATCTAGTAAAAATCCTGATGAAATGCAGAGAACTTGGTGTTTGTAAAGTAAGAAATGACGGTGAGCAAATGGGAGACATTACAAACAGAAAACTCTACGCTCTACAGATACAAGAATTTGTGAAAGAAATCCAAGAGGTTGAATTTCTCCCACCTCTTCCTTTCAGAATCTAACCACTACCACCAGATGGTGCTACAGCGTACTTGATGTCTTTAGATGTACCGCAGATGTAAATCAAAAACCCACTCACCTTGCAACATGAGGGAGGTTGTGTAGTAGCTGAAGGGTACTTTTGAGGTTGTGTAACTCTCTGACAGAGCATCTAACTTGTTTCTGACAAGTGCAGTCTTTCCCACTCCAGCTTTCCCCACAAGCATCACTGGCTGCCTCCTCTGGAGCAACAAGTCCATGAAGTAGCTAAGACGCACAGTCTCTGCTGTGTGCACCACAACAGCCTACAATCAGAGGAACAGCAGGAAGATGGAGAACAGAAACATACATGGTTATTACGGCTTTCTTTGAGTGTGATTTATTGACAGACATGTGTTCAGTGAATTGTATGTGATTTATAATTTCTTGGATTTCCCCAGAACACCACAACTATTCTGTCATAATAGCATCATTTGCTCAGAACAAAACCCCGCTAATTACGGCTCAGCAAGAGCCTTTGGAGAACACACAGCTGTACACAGGAGCATAAAGAAAGACAAAGGAGCGTGGGTGATAGCTCAAGTCTTGTTGCTCATGCCTTCACCCCCACACGCTCCAGTACAGGGAGTGGTAGATGGTAATCAGACTCAGTGGCAAGCCTATCATCCATTCCAGCACCCCTGCCATAACCTCATGATGTGACTTTACCCTCTCTTATTATGTTCATTGAAGCATAAGAACATTTTTAATATCCCTGCATTGTTCATTTTTGGTTATTTTGCCTCTTGTGATTGTGATTATTTGTCAGAAACCCTTCAAAAGTTTGCCTCTCTTGCTGACTATTCTTCTCTTTAAAACTTACTTGATTTTATTAGTTCTTACCTGTAGTGGTATACAGCTTTCCATTTCAAAGCCTGGTACAATATCAGCCCAGGGAAGAAATCGCTTGGTCTGGTGGTCGATGTAGTAGTCGAACACTGTCCCTTGGGTGGGCAGCTTAACCGCCCTCATTTCTCTGGTCCACCACTGGCTAAACTTCAAGGGGTAATCATGCAGCTGGTAATGCATTGAAAAATTATTGCAAATTAATATACTGGATTTCGGTAGGAAAAATAAAGACCAAAATCTAATACTCAAACTGTGACTCAGTGTGTGTTTTTTCCTAACTACATAGTAAATTTACATTTAATTTGATACATGAAAATGTATCAAACTACAAAGGATCTTGGCAGAGCCATGGGTGTAAATGGCTCACATTTTGACAGGACCATCTGAAATAGTTTCACCTGATTGGGTTAAAATGATCCAGATTACTTGATTTTTTGTTTTTTTTGTATTCTGTTCTTAGTTATACAAAAAATAAAAAATACTTCATTGAAATTAGAATTACCCTCCCCCCGTCCCCACAACTCCATCTGTTAGGATACAACTTTTCAAATGAATCAATGAAAACTGTGAACAATTAAAAATTACAAAACAATCAAGCTGTATACATTCAACATTATTTCTAAACATACTGTATTTTTTATATATATTCTAAAGTCAGTTATCCATGCATTGATTTAAAATGATAAAAAAAACTTTTTACAGAACTTTATCCTCTGCAGGGGTTTTAAATGAGTACTGAACTACATCTGAATTGCATAGACATATGCAGTATGGCTATTGGGTATTTAAATTAACTCTAAACTTGTCAGTCACCTGATCTCTATACAGGGCTCCCCCGAAGGCCCAGATGCAGGCAAAGGTGAAATATGTCTCATAGATCTCACGGGGGGACTCAGCAGGAACATTTTCTGGAGTTAAAAGGCAGTCGAGCAAAGTGCAGAGCATCTGAATAAAAAAAATAATTGATATGTTAGCTTCATCACTGAGGATTTGCAAATACGAATAAGTATAAATATAATATAAATACCTGCACCATTGAGTTCTCCGGAATAGGAGTTATGGTTTTAAAAGTGTTTTTCATCTGGTCGAGACAACGGGGAACATATTTCTCAAAAAGTATCATGAGATGAGCCCTTTCTGTCTGCCGTTCACGGCTGTCAATCCAACTTGAAACGTACCTGACCAACAATGCACAATGCAGGCTTCAATTAACCTTAAACTACATACGAATATACTTCAGGGAAATACAGAGTAATATAGATTTGTGTAACTCACGGGCTCCAGCCCAAGTCCTGATGGTTAACATAAAGGATTCCCGCTCTAGAGATGGTGGCAGGCGTTGCCATCCTAAGGTGACTAATTTCAAACACCAACCTCATGGATGGGGTAAGCGCCACACGCTCATTACTGGATAGGGTCAGGACCTAAAAGATTTTCAGAATCATTACATTCCCAAACATCACGATGGAGGCTCTAACTAAGCAAGTGTTCCAAAATATATGTATAGCTTTTCATAATAGAAATACTAGCCTAAAGAATATTTTAACAACAAAAGAATCATTATAAAAATGTGTTTTCTAGCTCAAAGTAAGGCTGCTAAGTGTTAAAAGTCCAGGAAGTGAATACTGAAGGGAGAAACATCTTCTTTCTGTACACATCACCTTGGTTGCAATGTGTTGTACAATAGTGTATGAGTGAACAGGAGGGAGGTACCTTGTTATCATCCATCACTGTGTTGAGTGATTCAATCCACATTGGATCAATGTCTCCGTCCAACACAATCCACTTAGGCCCAGGGTGGGAGATCTTTGCCTGCTCCCGCATCAGTGATGAAAGCAAACCTTGTACAGATATTGAAGGAGCCAAAGAGCAACACAGAGTGGAAAGGCTAGACTCTACAGTGTTTACACATACAAAAACAACAGTTACTTTCTATCTTATTTACTTCTCTATATTAAAAGCTAAAACGTATGGCTACAAAAAGAAAAACTGCTGTAAATTGTAAACCCCCATTCAATAATTTCCATTTTATTCCTCATTTTGGAAAATGGCATTGTTCTAAAAGTCCTCACACTCGTACTCCTCAGTTCTACGGATTTATGAGCCGTAGATCGAGAGCATTTACAGAGCAGAGCGACTCTGTACAGCTGGATTCAGATCACATCACGTTTGCATCATTGTGCAATAGTAATGAATTTGTAAGCTTTAAATAGAATGTCAAACCAATAAAGTTTTTTTTTTTTGCCAGTATTTCCAGCGTTTTGTGTTCCTGTAATAATCCAATTATCACACTTTTTTTCTTTAGATTTGAGATCATGAGAAGGGGAGTTAGAATATTTAGATTTAGATTTTTTTCATTTTTTGTTTTACTGATCATGTTTAATAGAGTTGTCAAATAGTATGGACAGATTTATTTACGACATAAAAATTCAGACTGTACAATCCAAAGCCTGCACATGTAGTGTTTTACTTGTAAACTTGGACAGATAACCTTTGCGTTCAACTGACTTCCAGTCTGAACAGTCTGCTCTGCTCTATACTGATGTGGAGTTGATGTGGCAAGCTGCAAAAATAACACAGCCGCCTATTATAGGGAAGTGGACAGCAGTGAATCTACGCATGGTTAAGAATCTTATTAAAGAGAGTTCAAGTTTCATTTCTGCCCTTATTTCTTTAACACCAGTTTTCTTTACCATCTTTCCACTCCCGAGTTGCAGGATGAATGAACCCAAATAGTTCATCTCTGTCAATAGCCTTTGGATTGAGGTCATTCCAGACTGGCTTCCATCTTAGCTTTACATATGTTTTATGAAGAACTCTCAGGATCTGTTGAAAATGTCATACCCCATATTTGACATCTAAATTACAGAGAGATTTGACTTTCACACCAAATAAGTCAAAAAGTCCTACCTGGCTTTTCCCAGTCCCTGCACTTCCAGTAATAAAAACAGAGTGTCGCACTGCCAGGAGTTCCTCCAGCTGTAGTACCTACCACAGAGAAAAAAACATGTTCACAATCTTGGTATTAGATCATTTATTGATATTATGACCAACCTTTAGGATGAACATTTCCTCAGGTTGTAGTCGAAGCTCCACAGCAGATTCTCTGATGGCCTTCTCAAGTTCAAAGTTTCTCTCTCTCTCAACCTCCAGGCCAGGAAACAGGTCCCCAATCAGTCCCAAGAAGACAGTCACATCTTCTGTCACAATTTTAGGCATGTTGAAGTCCCGCAATGCACGCATCAGCACCTTGGAAATAATATAGCATTCTACATAAGAGTATGCTTGCCTCTCAACTTACTGTGAGGTGATAGGCACAAATATATCACCTGATCCTCTGGTCTTGCCTTATCTTTTCTTCTCAGACCACCAGCCAGAACCAGAACAGATTTGACGGCACGTAAACCCCAATCATAGTGATCCTGAATAGCAACACAGGCATTTAACCTTTATTGATAATAATTTCTAAAGCCTTTTTTTGTTTTGCTGCTAAGTTATACCTGTGGAGGAGTATGTGTTATACAGGATTTTTATTACCTGCTTAGACAGTAACTCTTTGCAGAGATTGTACAGTGCAGTAAACTTCCTGGCTAATAGCTTAGCACTACGGAAGCCCTCTGCCACCAACATTATTTCACAAATAAGCTGAGTGTCAGGCACCACCATGGCACAGGGCCTACAAAAAAAGCAAACAGTTAACATATGGAACTGTTTATGGGACAAAGAATCAATAAAAGAGGGACTTCTTTATTTTAACCTAAAAAGAGCCTTGAGGTTCTCAGGTAGCTCTGCCCTGCCTGCATATCCCGGGTTCATAGTGATGAAAATCCCAACTGAATCTTTTAAGGCAATATTCTGATTGAGGAACAGGAACCTAAGCAGAAACATAAACTGAAGTTAAAATAGACACAGTGCAAGGATGTCATTTAGTATAATGGATTAAACTCAGCTACTTACGTTTTCCTTTTAGAGCGAATAGCATCCTGAATGGTTTTGACCTGCACTGCTACAACTGACAGAACATCCACAGGGATGCGGTTAAATTCATCAAAGCAACCCCAGGCACCAGTCTGAGCCAGACCCTTGTAGATGTTTCCGATTGACTTATGGTAAACAAGAGAAAAATATTAAAACATCTTTGTAGTCCCTCTGATACTTGGGAAAAATATATTTTTTCTGCAGGTTTGGCTCATTTATAGACTGCAATTACTGACCATTTGTCTTTGAAAATTAGCACAATTTTATTTAGGATATTTGACCAAAATGGTTGAAACAAAAGCACATTTTTAAATTTCGCTTTTGCTAAAACCAATCAAATCTGCTTTTTTCTGTTCGAATTATACAAAAATATAAATAGATTACACAAAGTTTCAGACTATAATGTATTAAAAACTAAAAATGTTTTTATGTGGTTGACAAACCTGGTAGTCCATCTGTTCAGAACAGTTAAAGATGTACACCATGACACCCATGGCTCTGCCAAGATCCTTTGTAGTTTCAGTTTTCCCGGTTCCAGCAGGGCCTGTTGGAGCTCCACTCATGGTCAGGTGGAGCGATTGGGTCAGTGTGATGTAACACCTGCAAAATAACAGAACAAATATTGTCAAAAGGATTTCCTGGAATCATATATGCTGTAAGCTTATGACCAGGCTGAAAGCAAAGAAAACTGTTACCGGTCCGTTAGGGGAGTGATGACCAGATGTGAATTATTACCAATATACTCATATGAGTAAAAGAACTGAGCATCACAGATGTTGATGGTGCATTGCTGCAGTTTCTCGTTCCAGCTGTGCCGAAGCTGGGCGAGCCAGTGGAAGGCCTGAGAGTTGGTGACCTTTGAACAGATTTAAATCCACTGTTGCTTTAAATATGACTAGTAAGAGAATGGTGGAAAACTAAATATTGACTTAAATGGATTAAAACATTAGTTTCTTATTTATTTGAGTAAACCTTTTGGGCAACAAGGCTGCTAACAATGTCTCTAGCATGGACATCAACGGTGCAAACAGTCATGATCTTCTGCCTGTCACCAGGACTCAGCTCACCAAGGAGCATTTCAATGAGCATGTTGAGTTGGATAACCTTTAAGGGAAAGACAGTCAATAAACATTAAGTAGAACAAGGAAAATATAGAGTTACATTTGTCTCTTTATTATTCAATAAAAAAAAGTTGCTTCAATTAAAAAAATATTTTCAATTAAAAAGAACTTCACTTACAAAAAACAAGAAAAAAAGGGTATGATTGCAAAAATATGAATGACACCCAAAATAATACATGTGCACAATGTTTTTCTTTGATTGAAAATGTTAATGAATTTTTTAACTGAAGCAATGTTTTTTCGGGGGGGTAATTTAATTTGTGGGGCATTTGTGTCTTTAAAATTCAACCAAAAACCACTTCAAACAAAAGACAAAATAAATCAATAAAAATGTCACTCAATTTAAAAGTTTTTCAATCATGGAAAAAAAAAGGTTTTGAATGTAAAAATATTTTTGTGTCTTAAAATTGCATTTGAAAGCTTTTTTTGAAATTAAAAAAAAAGTTTTCTTTGATTGAAGTAATCTTTTGTATTTTGGCCATACAAGGGTGGGACAATTGTGTCTTAATCATTCAATCCAAAAAAAAATCTGCTTCAATAAAAAAATCTAACTAATAAAAACTGTTTTTGAAGTGAAAAAAGTTTTGAAGTGTTTTTTTCTTTTTTGATTGAATTATTTCCCACAAACCTCCTGTAGTGGTCAGGTGCTTCCCTCTTGGGTAAGACATGGTTGATTGACAGGTATCTACACCAAAGAAGTCTTTCAAAAAAGAAGCCATGTTTGACAGCAAGGTTTATGCTGTCTTGGATCTTGCAACTCTGATCACGTAGTTATATTTAATTACAAATCTGATTTTTTTTAGTTATCTTTGGTAAAACAGTCATCAACAGGAAGTCTTGAGCTGAAATCTAGCTCTGAAGATGAAATGATTCTCTGAGAAAAGTGCTAATAGGGAATTTACATGAGAAAAGGGATTCATTAGTTATGTTGCGGTGGACTACAGCCAGACGAACATAATTGTATCTATGGGACTTCTAGTGCTGAATGAGCTGTGTAAAGAAGCTGTAAGATATACGTTGTCAACATTTTTGAACATTAGTATTTCCTTTTCCTTTTTTTACGCAGCTGCTTTTCTGCTGTCCTCTCACACTTCACTAAACTCAGGGAGATCTGCAGGCAATCAGTCAGTGGGTCAGTCAGTGTCACACTCACAGCTGCAGCTGGGGGGATCAGTATACTAACAATAATTTGAAGTTTTTCTTAACCATTTTCTGAGAGGTTCCTCCCTTAAATGGTCTTGATCTGTCTTGTTCAAATAACCCAAGACTGCCCTGTCCAAGACCAAGACAAGACCGAGTACAAACGCTGTCAATACCAAGAGGAGACCAAGAACCTAAAAATATGGTCTCAAGACAAAGTCTGATAACTAGTATTACAACACTATTGTTTCTTTTCTTTTTTCTTCTCTTTAAATAAAATCTATCTATCTATCTATCTATCTATCTATCTATCTATCTATCTATCTATCTATCTATCTATCTATC
>JAUZNJ010022437.1:0-17004 GCA_034780135.1 Jordanella pulchra | reverse complement strand
ACAGTCCATTATCTGAGGCCATGAGAATATCATTAGTAACTTTCACCAGAGCTGTTTCAGTGCTATGATGAGCTTTAAAACCTGACTGAAACTCTTCAACAAGTTAATTTTGGTACAAGTGGTCACACAGTTGTTTAACAACCATTTTCTCAATAATTTTACAAAAGAAAGGAAGATTAGATATAGGTCTATAAATTACCAAGTCTTCTGGATCAAGAGATGGTTTCTTAAGTAAAGTTTTAATTACAGCGACCTTAAGAGCCTGAGGGTCATATCCCTGTAGCAGGGATAGATTAATCACATCTAAGATGGAGGAGGAAATCAGAGGAAATACTTCCTTAAATAACTTGGATGGAACTGGATCTAACATACAAATGTCACATTGAGTCAAGACTGCCTCAATGTGACATTTTCTCCAGCAGCAACCAGACTCAATTCATCCCATCAAGTCATCATGTTAAGACTGAATTCACTTAATGAGATGAATGGAGTCTGGTGTGCTGCTGCTTGGGTGGAAAGAAAACCAGCAGCTACACGGCCCTTTCTGGAACCACTTTGACACCCCTGGCTTAGATGAAGATAATAGTTTTCCTAACTCTGAAAGTTCAATTGGCTCAAAACAGTCCAAACCAGGTTCAAGTTCTATAGTTACCTCAGATACTTCCTCTTGTTCCAGAGATAAATCAATCATATTAAGAGGGGTGTTAATGATCTTATTTTTAATACAATCAATTTTATTTATAAAGAATCTCGTAAAATCATTACTGCTAAGAGCAGGGGGAATGGATGGTTCAGCAGAGCTATGGCTCTGGGTGAGTTTTGCCACTGTATTTAAAAGAAATAGGATTATTGTTGTAATTATTGTTATTCCCCTCTCTTAATGAGGAGAAATATGCTGCTTTTGCTTTACGAAGGGTCATTTTATAAAGCAGTAAACTGTTTTTACAGACAAGTTATAATTCCTGTAGACATGTAGAAAGCCTTTTCTCTCATGTCTCCTAGCATTTCAATTCAAGGTGCACAGCTCTGTATTAAACTAATAAGCCAGCTCATTACACTTAAAGTTTTTCTTTTTCAAAGGGGCTGCGTTGTCTAAGGCAGTACGCAGGGAACAAGTAAATCCATCAACAAAATCATCAATTTGTAAACGAGAAATGGTTGCTCTCTGCAATCTTATTCAGTGACACAGAGGAGATAAGAGGTGGAATCAATTCTTTAAAATTTATAACTGCATTATCTGATAGAGTTCTGCTAAAGTGAAACCTTTTGGGAGAGGACAACGATCTCTTAAAGTGATTGCTAGATTAAAACACCTATAAATGAAAAGAGGACACAAGAATGAAAGTTTGTTTTTGGCTGCGGATGAGAACAGAGCTCAGGGCAAACCCTGGCATGTTCTGAGGAGCAGCTGTTCACTCACAAGTTTTTATTGAAAAAGGGGGAGGCCTTGTATACAATAGAAACACAGCTCTGAAGGTAAGGAGACACAGCTGCATATTTTCAAATATGATTTGAATATAAGATGGTCTTTGTCCCATGACCATCTTGACCCTCTACAACAGGCTTCCCCAATCTCAACCCTCGAGGGCCGCTGTCCTGCAGCTTTTAGAGGTTTCCCTGCTTCAACTCAGCTGATTCTGATGACTGCAGTTCAGCAAAAGGCTGTTAATCAGCCATCAATGGAAATCAGCTGTGCTGAAACAGGGAAACCTCTAAAGGCTGCAGGACACCGGCCCTCGAGGACCAAGATTGGGGATGCCTGCAAGTTCAAAAGTTAATCTTTGATTAATTGCAGCTTTTATCCAGGTGTTTTCTTCAACAGGAATATTCCCACCCAGAAAGCTGGCATACTTATCATAAAACAGTCACACATACAGGATCTGGTGTTTATAGGAATGAGTTCCTGGGATTATCTTCTGAGGGTGAAGCAGAAGTGAAGGAAAGTGAAGTCGTCACTATTTTTAAGAAGTATACACTTATGCTAAAAGTGTATTCACTAAATGTTAAAGTAAAAAACACATATTAACTGTTATTTCCAAAAGTCATCTAAGCAAACGTTAGATAAAAACAGTACAATATCAGCACAAGGTCCAAAGTATGAAGATGGGAATGTGTAGGACTATTCACATTTTGAACAAAGTCAATGGAGTACTTTTTGGTTTTGGAAATAGAATTAACTGCTTTTCATCCTCTAAGTACTTTAGATAATGTGTATCTGAGTTGCATGTTCTTCACTCAATATTTAGCCTTGCATTACATTTTTCTTATCCAAGGTTCTTGTGTTTGGCTGAAAAATGGAAGATATCTGATTGTATGCAAATCATTCCCTGTTAAAACATGTATTTGTGTCTGTACGAAACAGGAAAGCTTCAAAGACCACTTTATAAATCAAGTTGTTTTTGTGTATGCATTATAAATAATTTTTTTTAACTTGTGGAAATATTAGGCTTCATGCAACACCATTTTAGTATTCTTGTCAAAAATTTCTTGTACTTTTTTTGCTTTTATAAAAGCTCCATATCAGATTCAACATAAGCTCTTAACTTCAGTAAATGATCATAAATGTTCCTCTAAAACCTGGTGCAGTCCACCTGTACATAAGTCAGTGTGCATTCCTGAGAAATGTAAATCTGCGTAATTACTACCATGACTTCCTACGCTTGCCAGAAGGTGTTAATTCAAAAACTTGGGATTAAAGATGAAGAAGAAACACTTTACACATTTTGGAAACATTACCGACATGCCAGCTGCAGTGAACGATAGTTCTGTTATCAGCAAATAAAAATGTCATTGATAGTTGCATAATATATAATAATGTAGCCTAATAAGATGGACAATTGCTAATTTCTAATAAGATGGACAAAGTAAAACAAATGTTGTCATTTAGAGAAAATCTAGGTTTTAATAACAGCTGACTAAGTGCGTAAAGACTCCCAAATCAGTCTGGAGCACCCATAAAATTTGTTGGTACTTGAAAAAAGGATTTGAAATAGTAGAAAAATGGAGAATGTGACATTTTCTCCTAAATCACTCATAAAAACATTTTAAGAATGAGTTTTTATAGTTGGTTCTTGCATAAGGCTCATTGTGTACATGAGTAAATCATATAGCTATGTCTTTGTGAATATTGAGACTCTTTTTGCACCATATCTTTACCATTTGTACCTCAGCACCTAAAAGAGACTTTCTTGTTTAAGACCAACTTGAGTGTGCACAAAACCAGTTTTGTGCCCCTTGCAGGTTTTACAGGTGTTTTAAATTCTTATGAACTCCCGGATCCATATTGTTACCATTTTTATCCATGGCTGTTATTAACATAGGGCCACTGAGGAAAATAAACCATATACAGTCCTGTTGGACTCTTTTCATAGTGAATATCTCTTTAAAAAGCGTATTTGTCCTTAATTTGAGCAGGTGAATGAGATGATTTGCCAACCAAATTAGAATTTATACCATTAATTTAAGATAGTTAGGTATTATGCTTTTGAAAGAAGATAATGAAGTATTTTTTTTATGAATTGGCTTACTTGTCTAATCAGAGAAGGAAAATGCACTTATTCCAGGAAAAATTACACTTAATGTTTTTGCAGTGTCCAGCTTAAAGTGTACCTCCCACACCAGAAAACAAACAAACAAAAAAAAAAAACAGCAGAGTTTTTTTTTTTTTTTTTTAAGAATCTGATTCTGATTCTGGTTTCTGAACTAAATGTTTCATTTCTGCATCAGCTCACAGTCTACCTGGGAAAGAGAGACTTTGTGGACCATGTGGACCTTGTAGAGCCTGTTGGTGAGAGGAGTTTTTACTTCAAGTTATGAGTGTTAAACCTGTCCATAAGGCTTTGTTCATTCTCTGTTGATGTCTTCTTACAGATGGTGTTGTTTTGATTGATCCAGAATACCTGAAAGAGAGGAAAGGTGAGTATCCTAAGAGATAGGTTTCTAGTATTCAAGTTGAGGCACTTGTCTGTTGTGCAATTTACTGGTGTACCTCAGGGAAAACTGGTAGAGCTTCTAAACTTTTAAAAGAATGAAAAGTAGTATGCTTAAATCCTGAGTCGGCAGCCTTAGTTTCAGGCAGTATTAATACTCTAAGATGAAGTGATTTCTGTTTTCTACTAGTGTTTGTCACTCTGACCTGTGCGTTCCGATATGGTCGGGAGGATTTGGATGTCCTTGGGTTAACGTTTAGGAAGGACCTGTTTGTGGCAAACATCCAGGCGTTTCCTCCACTACCTGAGGAGAAGAAGAGTCTAACTCGTCTTCAAGAACGCCTGATTAAAAAACTGGGAGAACACGCCTACCCGTTCACCTTTGAGGTATATAGACTAAACTGTAGCGTGACTCTTGTAATCATTAGTATTATAGATTAGTATTATTTTCGGTCTTGTTTTTAACTAATGTAACTAGGACAAGAATACTTAACTTATCCTGCTGGCATGAAAAGCAAAGAAAGAGAAAGAGTTCTGGGGTTTTGATTTTTGTCCTTGGTGTTTTTCATAAATTTCCAAATTGGTCTTAAGGAACTTAAAAACTGTGGCGTATTCTCAGCAAACCCTGCACTACAATGCACCAAGCACAAGGAAGTAAAAAAATAAACATTATGAGAAACTGTGAAAAGGCAAACATTTGACATGAACATTTGTGGCACTCAAGCAAACCTTTTTTATCTGAACAGTAACAAACAACCGAGTTATAAAACCTAGTTTATTTGCACATGGAAACTTGACTCCATATAGCTGTTCTAAAACTAAAGGAGAATCTGAACACAATGATTTTCACGAGTTTGTGAGACTTGATCAGACTTGGGTGCCCTATTTTGACTCAACCTAAGCACAATATGTCACACTGTAATTACTGGGTTTCAACAAAAGGACGGCTTACTTTGTTAGTGTAGCCAATGCAGGACAGGTTTAACTCAGCACTGCTGTGTACATTAGCAGATCATACTAATCACAGAGTACGTAGAGAAACCATGGTGACACATGAACCCATATCAGATTTTCCTGCTGCAGAGAAGCAGCTTCTGCTTGAAGACTATCAAGAATTCAGACATTTAATCAAAAAATGGGAAACACTGTTGCCACTAATAAACCGCTCACAGAGAATGACAGGCGATTGCTAATAAATGAAATGCAAATACTGAGTAAATTATTGACTTTTTCCTCATACACATCATTTCAAGCTACATATCTGAATTAAATGTGATATTTAACCACTGTCAATTTGGACAACATATTATGAATAACTGTAAGCCTATAGTCTTTTGACTAAAATGTTAATTGATTTTTGTAAAATATTTTGTCAGAAACGTCTTTCCCATTTTAGAATTTTCAGTGTCGATATTTTGGTATTTAGTTTTAATTCCAGTAACAGCTTTAATCCATATTTAGTCAGATTTAGCCAGCCAGAATCTTGCTTTGACAAAACCATACTGTATGCCCTTTATTTATTTAAACAAGGCATTGTTGAGGCAATTCATGTATTTATTTATTTCAACATCGCAACAAAAAAAAAAATTGGGCATGTGAAATCTGGGGCTAAGTCTCTCGTTCAAATAATTATTATATTAACTTGGTTACAGCCACCATAAAAGTGTGAACAGAAGTTCACCCTTCTGGCAAAATACAAAGTGACCTTTACATTTTTAATTGGTAAATTTATAGATCCCTCTGAACCTGCCATGCTCTGTCACACTGCAGCCGGGACCGGAAGACACAGGGAAGGTATTATCATTTATGTTGGATTCTCTGCTGTTCTCTCATATCTGAAAGAGTACTTGAATTCATACCAACATATGATCATGTTCCTGTCCTCAGGCCTGCGGAGTGGACTTTGAGGTGAAAGCTTTCTGTGCAGAAAATATGGAGGAAAAGATCCACAAAAGGTAAAACTCAGTGAAGTGCACTTTGATTCCCAGTGGGGGGGAAACAAAGATTCCTGACTTCTGTGATCTGGGTATAGATATTTTTTGAATTTAAGATATTCAGATATCCTACAGGGTCATCCTACGGTCTTGCTGTTTCAGGAACTCAGTGCGCCTGGTGATCAGAAAGGTGCAGTATGCTCCAGAGAAACCTGGTCCTCAGCCAACAGCTGAGACCACAAGACAGTTTCTGATGTCGGATAAACCTCTGCACCTTGAGGCATCGCTGGACAAGGAGGTAAAGACTGTCTTCAAACGTGATTGATTTTTAGGCAAATATACTTTTTAGCTTTGCTTTGACAAAGTCATTCCAGAGTCGGAACACAGGCTTCCATCCAGGATCATATTTAAGATACACTTTGTATGTTTGTTAAGCCTCTTTCCCACTGAAATTAGTGGGTTAACCTGGGTTTTTCAAACACGGATCAACATGCTAACGATTGGCTTTCGGCTCCCTTCCCAAGGGCAAAAAAAGCTGAGTGGATTTGATAGGAGTTTGATTTATCGGTTAACTCCTCTACTTGGGAAATAAATCAAAAATGTGGTACGTCACAGCTGCTTTTGCTGCTGTAATTGGCTCAAAACTGGATATGGGAGGCAGGTGCAATTTGGTGATTTCCCCAATCAGCTCGAAGAGTTGTGCTGTATGTCCCTCACTTTTGCGAACACTTTCCACCAGGGCCTTACCAGATGGATACCTCCCAGAATTAAAACTGTATTACACAAATCAATCTGGCTTATGCCAGGTAAAGTGTAAACTTTCAAAGCTCTAAATTTTCAGTTTGTCTACAAGGTGGTGCTTAAGAAAACTTTTGTAATGTGTATTTTTACCAGTAGATTATGTAACGGGGATGAACTGAGGACCCAAAATTTGAGCCAGACAAGGAGAGAAAAGTTTAACAGTTTATTTATGTGAATTTTCGGAACCGGAGCAACAGCAGCGATCGACCACAGCGGTTGGTACATCTGTAGTGAGATAGTAATTGTGAATATCCAGCACTGAACAACGGAAAGTTTGATCAGATATGAGCTGACTGACATCAGAGGTTTTTGGAGGATTGCCCAGAGGAACCGATGGAGAACCAGGTTGTGGAAGTTGCAGCCATTTGACGAGGAAGCCGCACTCAGGTGAGTAGAGCGTTCCAACTCTTTAAGAGAACAGGCTTTTCTCGTGGTCAGGCAGGAAGGCAGAGTAGAGGTCGGTACTGGGAGATCAGAAAACTTAAGGGAATCCAAAACGGGATCCAGAATCGGAGTCGTTATGCGAGCAGAGGTCGGCAGCAGGAGATCAGAGATCCGAGGAATATTCAGTCCATAATCCAGAATCAGAGTAACGAGGAGGCAGGGGTCAGAACCAGAAGGCACACGAACAGACCCGTCAATGACACAGGCAAAAGACGAGGTTTTAAAGGGGAATAGGTCGTAACAGGCAGGCAGGCATCAGTCTCTGGTCTGAAAATTGGTTATAAAGGCAGATGTGCAGGTGTAACTGATGAGAGTAGCAGGTGGAGAAGATCGAATAATCATACCAGAGCTGATGCACAGAATCATGACAGAACCCCTCCCCCCTCAAGGGCGGATTCCAGACGCCCTAGAAGGCTGATTAGGATGCTTCTTGTGGGAGTCTGCAATGAGGGACCTGTCCAAAATAAAACTGGCTGGGGTCCAAGGGGATCCGGCTGAGTCAGGTCCATAACCCCCCCAGTCCACGAGGTACTGAATCCCCCTGCCCCGCTTCCTGGAAGAAATAATACGATGGACAGTATAAACTGGCTCACCATCGATGATTCGGGTAGGTGGAGGGGGTCTGGAAGAGGGCACAAATCTGGATGAACAAACAGGTTTGACCCAGGAAGGTAGGGTGAATCCTCATAGAGGAGGGAAGGCGTAGATGGACAGCCACTGGGTTCACCACTTTTGAGATGGGAAAAGGATCAATGAACCAAGGAGCCAGCTTCTTACTATCTCCATGAAGAGGCAAATCCTGGGTGGAGAGCCAGACGTTCAGTCCCACTCGATAGGAGGGCACTGGAATGCAGCGACGATTAGCAGCACTTACTTGGGAGTCGATTCCTTTTAGCATAGTGCGTCTGGCTCTCCTCCATGTCCACTGGCACCTCATAGCCGTCAGGTGGGCAGCAGGAACCTTGGTTTCTCTTTCTTGAAGGGTGAATACCGGTGGTTGGATTCCATCAACCGTGTAGAAGGGAGGGAGACCGGTGGTACTTGAAGGCTGGGAATTAATGGCATGTTCAACCCATGGCAAAAATTCAACCCACTTAGTGGGATCAGACTCACACAAGATGCAAAGCTTTGTCTCGATCTCCTGGTTAGCCCTTTCAATCCAGAAGACAGACTGACAGTGATACCTAACAGAGAACAGAACTCTTTCCAGAACTGAGCAATGAACTGAGGACTACGGTCAGAAACGATGTCTGACGGGATATCATGCAGACGGAAAACCTCCTTAGAGAGAATGTTAGCCATTTCCCTTGCAGAGGGGAGTTTGCATAGAGGAACCAGGTGAATCATTTTAGAGAAGCGATCTACAATGGTCAGGATGACTGAATGGCCTTGAGAGACGGGAAGTCCAGTTATGAAATCCATTGAGATGTGGGACCATGGCCGAGAGGGTACAGGAAGAGGTCGAAGAAATACAAGAAGGAAGTCTACGGGATGGCTTAGTCCAGGAACACTCTGGACAAGCTGAAACATATTACTTAATGTCTCTGAAAAGGGTGGGCCACCAGAGCTGGGATTGAATAATACTAACAGTCTTGGAAACCCCAAGGTGACAGAATAGGCGAGATGAGTGGCAGAAATTCAGGACCTTACCCACAAGGCCATCGGGAACAAACAGTCGATCTTTGGGACAAGTGTTGGGGATATTACCACTCCCGATGGCCCCACGAACCTCTTTCTCTAGTTCCGTGATGGTGATAGCCAATCAGGCAGAGTCCGGAAGAATGAATCCATCCCGTCCACCGGTCTTCTGCTCCAAAGGTTCATGAATGCGGGAAAGGGCGCCCGTTGATGTTCTTCATCCCGGGTCTGTATGACAGAGAAAAGTTAAAATCACCAAAAAACTGGGTCCACCTGGCTTGGCGGGGATTAAGACGTTTGGCCAACTGCAGGTATTCCAGATTCTTACGATCTGTCTGATCTGGCTCAACCGAGCCCTCCAACCAATACCTCCATTCCTCCAAGGCCAACAGCCAGAAGTTCCCGATTCCCAATATCATAGTTCCATTCTGAAGGTGAAAGACTTCTGGAAAAGAAAGCACACGGGTGAATTAGACCATCCTCGGCCCTTTGACTTAACACAGCTCCCACACCCGTGTTAGAGGCATCCACCTCCACAATGAACTGTTTCAAAGGGTCCGGAGTCTGAAGCACAGGTGTGGTGGTGAACATTTCTTTTAACTTCAGGAATGTTTTCCAAGCTTAGTTGTTCCAGATGACCTTGGTCTTCGTGGAGGTTAGTGAATTAAGAGGGGAACCAATCTGGCTGTAGTTCTGAATGAAGCATCGGTAAAAATCGGCAAACCCCAAAAACCTCTGGAGTTGCTTATGGTCTGATGGAACAGGCCAGTTGACCACTGCATTTACCTTAGAAGGATCCGTGGAGATCAGATCAGGAGTGATGATGAAACCTAGAAAGGATGTGGTTGTGACGTGAAATTTGCACTTCTCTGTCTTAGTCTGTCTGTCGTAACAGGCAGGCAGGCAGAATAAACACTTGATAGGTCTCACCCAAGGGCTCGAAAAATCTGGCATCAGTCTCTGGTCTGACAAATGGTTTTAAAGGCAGATGTGCAGCTGTAGCTGATGAGAGTAACCGGTGGAGAAGTTCAGATAATCAGACCAGAACTGACGCACAGAATCATGACAGATTATGAATGTAATAAATAGAACTGGAAGTCATTGTACCTAATACCTAATTTGGATTATGGTTATAAGCAGATTTCTTAATCGTCAAACAAAGAAAATTGTCTGTTTCTTCAATTGTTAACGAAAAAGGCATGGATCACATTAAAAAACGGGAATCAGTCACTGTTACAAAATAATCACGAAAGTTAAAATTCATTAAATACATCACTTAGTTTAAGAAGTTATATGAACACTACAGCTATTGAAAAGAGTCTTCGAATGCTGTTCAAGCCTGTCTTCCGGCTGTTTAACACTTAATGGATTAATGCATTTAGGAATGTCCTTTAAAAGTAGCATCAGAGAAATGGTAGGTGCAATCAAATGAGTAAAACTTAGTTTGGTTTTACAGTGAACAATGAAAAATATTACAATGCAATAAACATAATGGGACTGGAAGTAAAAATAGACTCTACCGGGAGGCCAGGCTGTGAGGCAGGCGCCCCAGCTAACCTGTGGCTATAGCTACAACAAAGGGTCATATAATGCTTGTTTTAAGTTCGCTACCTCCAAGTGGCCCCCTTAAACATGGTTGAAAGTGAGGTAGCTGGAAGTTAACAATGCTAGCCAGTCAAATCTTATCACAACTCTTCGGACAAAGTGGACAAAGAGCAAATAAAACAACCAAAAAGGGACACCACTCAGCACTGATCACACACACAGAGCAACACGCACGCTCATTCATAGTCACACTTCGTGAAACGACATTCAGTTCAGACTCTTTGCATAAAACCATCAGCATTTGAAGTTAAGGAACTCCGTTCAGATAAAGACAGAATCATATATCTATTCAAAAACCGCCCCCAAACAAACTCTCCTATTAAAGGATCAAATAAAAAGAAAATGTTTACTTTTGTTGATCCGAGTGGAGAAAGGAAAGGTGCAGTTCTGTCCATCTCCGGTTCGGGAACCCGTTGCACTTGATCCACTCGAAGAGAAGTGGATTAGTCCTACGCAAACAACAGAGGGAACTTTGCCGGTTTTTTGAACTTTGAACACTAACAGCGATTCAGTAGATGTCTCCCCATGAGAACCGGTCTAAGCTGCAAGCTAGAAGGCTCTATAGCAGAATGCGCTTGGCAGCATCACAGCAGCACCTCAGCAACAGGCAATCTGGCAAGGATGGCTTTTGATCCGTCTAGGCAAAAAGGGTAGACCAGTGCAAAAAACTGGATGGCATTAAATTATGCTTTGCTTGGTCTTAGATAGGAAAGGCAGTCTGTTTTCGCCAGCAAAAATCAAACTCTCCAGAGGAGGGTGACCACGTGACATTACTTCAGCTGAATAAGTATGTCTCTCCCTTACAGGTGGTAGTCCTGAGCAAAGGGGGCGAGAAAAGGGTTGCACATTAGTTTTAAAGGGGTATGACTTGAGCAGTTGGGCTCACTTACGTCATAGACATTTGATCCACAACAGTGAACCTTCTTAAACTGGACAGTCCAGATGTTATTATTAAAGGTTCTGCTGTTTTGTTTGTGTTCTGTCTCAGATTTATTACCACGGGGAGCCCATCAGTGTCAATGTTCATGTCACCAACAACACCAATAAGACAGTGAAGAAGATGAAAATCTCAGGTTAGTCTCCCACCTGTTTTCTATGACGCAATTCATATACAGCAAATTGGTCAGGACTCATAAGCCGAAGCAAGTGTGTGTCAGGGGTTGCCATGATGAGCTATCTGAATAGTGTTGCCAGTAAGGAAAGAGGTAGGAAGAAGAGTTGGTTTGCCTCCTATTTTGATTCATGTAGCATATGGACCTCCTGAAATCTTTTGCATGGCAGAAAGCACAGTCACAACTCACTTCATGGAATTAGACGAAAGTACATTATTGGCTTATGTGTACTTTGAGTGATATGCAAATGTGCATACCTTGTACACATACTATGTCCTGGTTTCTGTTATGGAGAGTCTTAGACATTCACTACATTGTGTAACTAGTTTTTATTTTGGAGGGCTGTACTATCAAGTTGTCAAATTTGTAAGGTTGCATTGATATTTCTAGGACTGTGCTGCCCAAGGTGGCTGCATGCTGGAATAGCTCTAACTGAAATGCTATTTTTTAAACAAACTTTAGTTTCTCCAATTGTCGATCAGAGTTTCTTCTCTCTGGGGTCTATTACTTCCAACGTTGGATGCTATATAGCCAGTATTTTCTTTTTTTAACTGCAAGCTGAAGAGGCCCTGCAAGATTGTTTTGAGGCTACAGACTAGGATGAACTGTGTCTACACTGGGAGAGTACATCAATGCAATGACTATATAAACTTTGTGCAGACAACACTGCAAACAACATCATCCCCCCCAGAACAGTAAGATACTTCCGCAATAATAAACTCCTGGTCATCAGTGATCTGAAGGAACTGCTAAACAAGATAAACAGCCTTCAGGAAAGGAGACAGGGAATTATTAGGAGATACAGAAGCAACTTAAGTTAAAATAGAAGAGGGCATGGAAGCACACATGAAGAAGCTAGAGAGCAAGCTCCAGCAGAGGGAGTATTCAAGCAGAAGGCGGACCAGGCAGATTGAATCAGAACACAGCCAATTAACTAAACACATTTCTCAATAGGTTCAGTTCAGGAATAAGTACAGCCTCTTCTCTCCTTTCCAAAGCTCCTTTCCAGCTTCTATCCAATTGTTCTCTGCCAAATCAGAAAATGGTGCTGCTCCCTACACTTTTTAACTGTCTGTCCCTGGAAGTCAAGTGAAGAGGCAACTGAAGGTCCTGAAGGCCTGTGCAGAGCATTGCCATACAAAACAGGAAGGTAGTAACTACGCAGAACTGGGACATTAAATTACTTTAAAGTTATCATTTTGTTCAGCCTGAGTAGTTGTAGATAGACTGACGGGCAAGTGGCAGTTCAGTTACCTTATATTAGCTTTGTACAAATTATTCCTTGTATTTGATTTTAATATCATGAAAATCAAATATGCAGTTACTGTCTTTTTGCTTTGGAGGGTAGAGCAGCTCTGTGGGATTCTGCTACACCTCCTCTATCTTAGCCTGACCCAGGAGACAGTTCCACAGATGTGGAAGACCTTCTGCCTTGTTCCAGTAACAAAGATAAATAGGTAGACAGTCCTCTATGACTATGGACTTGTTGCCTAGACATTACGTATCAAGAATGTCCTAGAGAGACTTATGTGGTCAACATGAGCAAGCAAAGAAGCAGCTGTCAGGACCCCCTGCAATTTGCTAATTGGCATGGAGTTAAAGATGCTATAATATATCTGCCTTAACAAACCCACTGTCAATTAGACAAGGCAGACAACACAGTAGGGGGCACATTCTTGGAATTCTCCAGTGCATTTAACATGATTTAACCAGTCTTACTTTGTCAAAAATTCCAGAAGACTCAGGGAAGGTATAAACAATCACCTGAATATAAGACTACCTGACAAAAAGACCACAGTTTGGGTCAACTTTACAATCAAGTAGTCAGCAACACAGGAGCACCCCAGTGGGCAATACTCTCACCATTCCTTTTATTCTGTATACTGCTGACTTCCTGTACAAGACAGTCCTGTTATCTGTGTTGAAAAGAAAAATCTGATCCATGTGAACAACACAAGGGAGATGATTGTAGATTTCACAAGAAAAAGGAACAAGTTGAATCCTGTAAACATCATTGGAGAAGACGTCGAGGTTGTAGAGGAGTAGTAAATACCTTGGTGTTCACCTGGACAACAAACTGCACTCTAGACACAACTGTGACACTGTCAAAAAGGACAGGACAGGGCAGAATACTTCTTAAGAAGGCTTAGGTCCTTTGGTGTTTGCAGAGATGCTGTATATCTACTATCAGACGGTTATGGAGGGTATTATCTCTTCTGGCATCATCTGCTAGCTCAACAGCATCAGAGCAAATGACATAAATAAAATATTTAAATTACCTTTGGGATTATAAAATACATTTTTGAATTGTGCATTTCCATTATGGAAAAATGATTCAACAAAGCAGTTAAGAGCTCATTCCCTACCCATGATAGAGTTCTTCAGGTTTACCCTATAAAAAGTAGAGGAATAAAATAAGAGCTATAAGTTGCTGTATTCTGACTAAGGCATCATTTTTCCTGCAGCCATGTTGGGTCAACTAACTCTTGTTTCTGTTTCTGCAGTGCGACAGTATGCAGACATCTGCTTGTTCAACACGGCCCAGTACAAATGTCCCGTAGCAGTTGAAGAGTCAGAGTGAGTCTCTTTCATTCACCATACTAAAAAATCTGCAGGTTTCAAGTTTCTTCTTACCTCAAGGATTCTACGGTGCTCAGTAGAGCAAAGAAACAAACAAAAACAATGAAACAAAACAAACAAAAAAAGCCAGCCAATTACTGCATTAAGAACTGATCAGTTCCTTCTGTTTAGTATGCATTCTGTTATTTACCATATTAAGTTAGCACAACAAAGATGTAATTTATATGATTATTCTATTGTCAGGTTGAAAAAACTGGAACATTTAATTGGGAACCAATGGAGTTACTACCTCCATCAATCTGCTTAGCTGTGTTAGGAATCAGAAACTCACCATGGCAACTAAAGACTACAAAATCCCTCAGTCACTGGTTACTATGGTGACTTCCACTCTTTATGTGAGCAGTGGGAGCCCACAGCACCACTGTCAAGAATATGACCATCAAACAGTTTGCCTTTGTTCTAAACTTTGCATTTGCTCAATTAATAATCTTCCAGAGGCTTCATATGTCATGTTTAATGCCAATTTAAAAGGAAAACTGACATATGATGGGAGTAATGGGTTTGGAAGGGAATAACTTCATGAGTTAATCTCCACTTATATTGATACTACTCTGGTATGATATAGTGAAAAAAGATCTGAAGTGAAGCAGAAGCTCTCAGTTTATTGATCTGGCTACATTCTATCATTTAACTGTTTTAAGATAAGAGTTCAGTTAATGTGCTCCAGAGATTGGATTAACCCTTTATGGATAATCTTGATGGATGGATGGATGGATGGATGGATGGATGGATGGATGGATGGATGGATGGATGGATGGATGGATGGATGGATTAGGGCTTAATTTCAGAAATATTTACTCAATTGGTACAACTGAAATAACATCACCTGCTCATGAAACTACCACAGATTTAAGGATTGCTCTGATCACAGATATTTTCATTTCAAGATGGATGGTTTTCATGATTATTATTATTATGAAGCTGTGTTCAATCTAGGAGATAGAGTCCAAACTAGTCACCAGAAAGAAAGAAAAACAAATCCACCAAATCCTCTAGTCTAAGAGGAAACTGATCATTAAGGAGGTAATGAAACACTTTGAGCTTTTCAAGTAATCTTGCTGAAGTGAAATGGTTTACTTATGTTAAAGACAACACCAGAACCAATTAAAGGTTAGCAAAACAAGACTTTAATCTACATTCCTTGCCTCACTCCATACGTGTACAGAAATGTTTTTCTCAAGAAGGTTATTTAAAACCTTTTATGTTTTCTTTTTGTCTGGAAGGTGTTTTCCTCCACCAACAATTTTGAATCATTATCTTTGTTGTCCCTTTGTGTTTTCCTGCTGCAGTAATTTTAGCAATGTCGTTCTTGGACATGAAATTGTGCTTCCTTATATGGACTGTGAATCAGTTCATAACTACCACGGGATGTTCCTAAATTAATTTGACTACTAATCATTAAAATTAGTTTTCTATACACTATTTTTAGAGTCTGCTTTAAGGTAATATATTATTATGAATAATAATATCTACTCTACTGTCATTAATTAATTCAAACAGGGCCCAGAACCAAATACATTGAAATATTGTGTAAAAGGAAAGTTTTAAGTTTGTAATATACACGGAATTCAAAATTAATAAAAATTTGAGTTTTATGGTTAATTTTTGAGTATTGCATTTCAAATATTTTGCTAGAGTGAAAACATAAAAGGATTATGATTATGACAATGCATTTTTTATAGTATCAAATGATAGGAAGAAAGAAATATGGACACAGTATGGAGATATGAATTAATAACAAGGCAAAGTGACCCAGAGGCACTTCCTTTAGATTGGACCCTGCTATCTTTTCCACAACCTGGTAAAATTTGCCTGACAATGCTATTAAACCTGAACATATCTGAACATTGTCTTTTTGTCATCAGTGATGTTGTGGCTCCCAGCTCAACTTTCTGCAAGGTTTTTACTCTCACTCCTTTCCTGGCCAACAATCGGGAAAAACGTGGTCTTGCTCTGGATGGGAAGTTAAAGCACGAAGACACCAATCTGGCCTCCAGCACTCTGTGAGTCCTGCCACAATTGCTATGCCTTCATTTCCAGTTATAGATGGTGTTGTCTGACAATGTCTTTTTTTCCCATGAAGCCTGAGAGAAGGAGCCAACAGGGAGATTCTTGGCATCATTGTGTCCTACAAAGTCAAAGTGAAGCTGGTTGTGTCACGAGGCGGGTGAGTTTCATCTGCTTTCAAAATCAGCACTTTAGTTTAATATACGTATAATAATAAACACTACCCTTGATGCATCCAAGTTAGTTAAAATGCCTTTTCATTTTCAGCCTCTAGTCAGTAGGGATTTAGTTTGAATCCCCTTTCCTTGCTATTTGGGCATCTTTGGATTTAGAATCAGGATTCAGATCTTCATCACAGGACCGTCTGTTTTCTACTCTCAGTTGTACTGCAGACTATCAATCTCTCCAGTCAAAACTAGTCAAAAGTTCAGGAAACCTGCCAGCAATGGCAATTAGTCCAAAGATGACTTGGACAAAAACAAAAAAGATAAAACTTTTTGAAAAAAAAAAAAAAAACAAAGCTGGAAAGTCTTACAAGAAATTTGTTCTGCATTTTTTACATAAAATAATTCACAGATTATTTATAATACATGCATTATTATGCACAAATCTCTGTAAAAGTAGGTTAAATAGTAAGTCTTGATTCTTGATCTTTTCAGGTTAAATTTATACATAGTAGAATGACAAGCTGTGTTATTATGCAACGCATTCTCCCTCCCGACTCGTCATATACTGACGCCTGGGCAATGTCCCGTCAGCGTCAAATATTGACGCGTCAGGTACCCCCTTCGCGTCAATATTTGACGAGAAGGGTTCCCTCATTGAATCTTATATAGCCTGCCCTGTTAGTCTATCCTAACCCTAAAGTTTCCGACGTTCATAACTAAGCCTAAA
>JAUZNJ010022426.1:0-17004 GCA_034780135.1 Jordanella pulchra | reverse complement strand
ATATATAGAGGCTGGAACCAGGTGGAAGGGATAAGAAATGATGAGAGAACAGGCAGAGCTAAACAGGTGGGTGGAATAAGCAATCAAGCCACCAGTGCCAGGACCATGACATGATGTCAGCCCCAGAGTCCCAATGGTCTGTGCAGAGCAGCTCTATGGGATTAAACAGCACCTCTTTAACCTTAATCTGATGCAGGCCACAGTTCCAGTGATGCTGAATACCCCTTTCCTTGTTTCAGTACCAAAGGAGACTCAGCCAACAATCCTCAGTGACTATGGACCTGTTGCCATGACATACCACAAAATGAAAGTCCTAGAGAGAGTTTTGTTGGTTCACCTCAGCAAACAAACAAGCAGCTATCAGGACCCCCTGCAGCTTGATTATCGGAGTGGAGTTGAATATGCCACCATACAACTGTCATTTAGATAAGACAGACAGCACTGTGAGGATCATGTGCTTTGATTTCTTTGCATTTAACATGATTCAGCCAGATTTACTCTGTGAGAAAGTACAAAAGACCAAGGTGGAGGAATCAGCAATCACCTGGATCAGTGACTAACTGACAGACAACAGTTTGTTAGACTGAGGGGTCAACTGTCTAATCGAGTGGTCAACACCACAGGAGCACAGGAAGCTGGTGAACCACTTTCTGGCATGGTGGAAACAATCATCTGATCCTGAATGTCAACAAAACAAGAGAGATGATTGCAGATTTCAGAAGAAACAGGAGCAAGTTGAATCCTGTTGACATTATGAGAGAAGAAGTGGAGGTGGTGGGTGAATATAAATACCTTGGTGTTCACCTGGACAACAAACCAGACTGAAGATGCAACTGTGAAGCCATCAACCAGAAGCCACAGAGCAGCCTGCACTTCCTAAGGAAGCTTAGGTCCTCCAGCGTTTGCAAAATGATGATACATACGTATCTTGGAGAGCATGGTCTCTTCCTCTATTATCAGGGGTAACAGCATTAGAGCAAATAACTTAAAAAAGTTCAAGAGCTGATAAACAAGGCCAGCTCTATTCTAGGATCCTTATTGCCAAGAACTATCAACACCTACAACAACTGGCTAAGAGAACACAAAAATATAAATAAAGTATTTTTGAATTGAATTCAACTGAATCGATTTGAATTTAACTGAATTGAACATAATTGAATTCAACTGAATTGAATTGAATTGAAAAACAGCATAGTTACTGTGAAACATGGGTGTAGAAACATCATGCTTTGGTGCTGTTTTTCTTCAAGGGACACAGGACAACTGGTCCATGTTAAAGATAGAAGTAACTGTGCCATATATCATCACCTTTCATCAGCAAGAGAATTGAGGGTGTAATGTGGCTGGGTCTTCCAGCAGGACAATTATCCCAAACGCACACTTCAATTTCTCTCAGTGATTATCTGTGTCTTCAGTTCCCCCCTCTCCAAAATGTGCTTATATGTACAGATGGATCAGACTTGGTGTAAGAACCTGCATGTGTACACACCAACTTTAGTTTTTGATAAAACACAACCTTTGTGAAAGTGGCGTACACAACTCTCAGTCCCTGTTTGGGGACGATGGGTGGTGACACTAAGTGTACCTATTCTGAAAATGGCAGACCTCTCTCATCTTTCTAAGTAGAGGAACTTTAACAATCACTGGCAGGCTACATAGTGTAGAAAAAAGGTAGTGTTAAGAAGGACAATTCTTCTAGGGGTTTTAATCAGACACAAGACTTGAATGCCTCCGAAAAAAAACAGCCCTGTCTGATATTAATAAAAAACTAATTTTATATTTTCAGGTCCATGAAAATTGGATGAATGTTTGCGTATATTTATAAAACCTTTTTATTATGTTATATTGAAAAAATGTTGTTCACACTATGAGTCAAATAAGCCAGTAAGTGAAAAAGAGATGCATTATGTGTCAGCTATGGATCAGAATTAAAATAATTATTATGACAATAAAACACACTCTTTTATGTCCAAAATAACCAATTCCAAGCATTAATAAATGATGAAAAAATGACGATTATTTGTCATGTAAATAAACAGTAAAATGCTGACTACAGATTTGCCAGCACGGTGCTGGAAATGTTCTGCAATCAACTTCCCAGTATATTATGAGACATTACTGCTGTATGTGGAAGAAATAACAAAATTGTATAGACAATTGCCAGCAAAGGTTACTTATGTTTTACTGTTGATTTAAGGTATAAAAAAAAGCAATGTATTCACTTAAATCTCCTGAGTACACCACTGTGTTTTCTCATACTAACAGTAGACTAGAAGCAGTATGTTTCTGCATTTCTTTTTAGTGTAAGTAGTCTTCATATATTATTTTTTTGTCGCACAACATGGGACTCAAGATTCATTGATTGAAATGTTTTGGCAAAATGTAAAATAACTTAGAGTGAGATGAATTACAAGACTCAAATTATTATATCATATCATATACTGTATAAAAACAGAAGGCACCAAAATAAACATTTTGTTACAAGCCAATTCTTGACATATAGTGTCAAGAAATCCTCATATTATGGATTCTGAGGGGAATGAAAAATTGTAAGTGCTCGAAATAAGCTTTCCTAAAAGGACACAAAGGTCCTTATGTTTTGATATTTGCCCTTTCATTTCCAAATCTAAAAAAAGACTTCAGTAGCTTTTATAGGTAAATTGTAGTGCATCTGGCATACATAGTTCACAAACTAATTTACAGCAATTAAAAGAAGAAAAAATTCCAGACTCAAGGTGGCTCAGATTAACAATGACACAATTTGATATGCAGTTATATCATGAATTCACTCCATAGCAAGCAGTGTCATAGAACAGAGTAAGAGTGATGTATGCCCTTGCCCATTTCTAGCTTATGAAGAATAGTGAAAAATGCAATCTAAAGACAGTGGCAATGACACAAAGTCCACTTTTTTATATCTAAAGAATTACTTGAAAAGAAACATGGCACGTTTTTTTAGTAGAACCTTTTTGTTCATAATTGACAGGTTTTCTCCTTTCCTATTACTTGACATAAGTCATATAATGCTCTACCCAGACCATTATAGTAAACTGCTTTTTATATAACCTTTAAAACTGTTTTTTAATATCCTACAGTGTTATAAGAGGAAAAACAGTAAAAGATAATATCAAAGATAATATGCTTGTTTGTTTGTGTGCTTTAACAGTAGTTAAATAAAATAGAAATTTTACACAGGGCCAGAATTATGAATCCCAAAATCAGGTCCTTAAATTTATAAACCAAATATTTATATTCACTTTTGCTTTACTATCAGTGGCATCTAACTATCAGAGTGGCTGTGAGTTTTTATTTTGTTGGCTAAGTTATACAGCCTTATGTTGAACACAGTTTTAATTTTCTGTATTTCAGGTATTATTCTATTATTGGAAATTCTCATTGGGAGAGTAGCTATGGGTTTGGCCTATTAATACATATCAGCTGACACATATAACTCATTGTACACGTTCTGTTGAAATGTGACAAGACAGAACAGATTACTGGACTCATGCCCTGGATGTTTTTGCCAAAAATGTTGATGCTCCTTACTAGAGCTGGTTGAAAAAGATAGCTGTGAAGTGAAATGTTGGCCACTAAACAGAAACTCTTAGTGCAGATTGTCTGATAAACTGAAATTACAGGTGTAGTCTATGTGTCCTTAGTTTGATTATTCTTTATCTTAATAATTGAATCTAGTCTTTAAATATTTGTTAAACCTCAATTTCAGTCATGTTTTTCTGAAAATCTGTTTTGAAGGTTTGTTCCAGAATTGATTAAATGCAAGATCTTCTCATCTGTGTTCAGGACCGTGCACCTTCTCCAAGTGACCGCCGAACAGCCACCACCACACTGACTGTGGATGTGCTGGATGGGGATGACTTGGGTCCCATGTTTCTACCTTGTACACTAGTGGGAAACACCCGCGACTGTAGTCCCATCACGTACTTGGCTAGTGTTCTGGAGCTGACAGAGCCTGTAAGTGTTTGGCACATACATAATTCACAGGATTTTGCTGTGTGGTGTGGATAGCATGTATGCAGGGTCACTGCTGCTGTGCTCACTGTAACCACTGGACATTATTTTTTGTGTTGCATCAACATGTTTTTCTGAATCTTTTCTGATTGTTGTACACTAATTGGCATCTTTGAAATCTTTTATCATTTCATAACTAAAAAATATCTTCATAATATCTTTCATCATCCTAAAAATAAAAAAAGACATCACTGCCTTAACTTAGCAGATGACTGGGATTGCCTTTTTCATACTCCCTTTCCTCACTATGATTTAAAGGGTTTAAATTTGTATTAGTTGTTGTTACCTGCAATTTTATTTCAATGATATTAAAAAATACTATTGAAAAAATAGATAACTGTTTATCTTTTATTAAAATTTTAATTTACATCCATCAAGTTACCTGACAGGTGGCATTTAGATTAGCAGATCTTAAATGTTAAAATGAATAAAACCTTCTGAAAAGCTGTTTCTAGAGGCTGTTAAATAGTTGTAAGAAATTCCCTGAGAGTGGTGGCCTACTGGTTAGAGAGCAGGACATTTATGTCCTGGGAGGCTACAAGATCGTCTGTTAAAAACTCCGACTGTCACTCCGAGTCCCTCAGCAAGACCCTTAACCTTAATTGCTCCCTGTGCACTTTTCAGTGTGGCAGCACTGAGCTCCATAAGGGATGCTTAAAACACAGTGGAAAAAATTCCCCACTATGGAACTATAAAGAGATTTTTTTCAAAATTAAGTTCTAGATCTTTCTTTTCCAAGAAAGAGCAGTAATTTAATATCATTTGACTTTCAACTTACTTGGAGATGTTAAATCCAAATCAACAAAAAGGTAATTAGCAAGACTTAATGTTGAAAAATTACAAGCTTGACATGGTTATTGATGCTCCAATATGTCATTCTCTCCTATTTCAGCAGACTGGAAATTAAGTCAAATTTAACAGAAAGTTATCCAGCTTAATTTATATAACCCAGATATTGCTCCTTTTTTGATATCTACTTTAGGATCTCATTTTAATTAATCCAGCTGTAACATTTCCACATAGTCTGTCAGAAAGAGAAAGCTCACCTTGACCGCTAAGTGCATTGTAACACAACTTTTGTCAACAGCATAATTAAAAAAATACTTGATTTAGATTTACCTCTTTTTTTAGCAAACTGAATCAATTTCATCTCTTTATTTAAAGGTAGCAATATTTAAAGCACTCTTTGATTGCTCTAATTAGTTTTCAGAAAAAAAATGTATTGTGTTTTTGGTGAAGGTCAGTTGAGTCTCACAATTATTACAAATACAGCCTTGTTCATAAGAGGGATGTAGTAATTACCTCTTTTAGGTGCAGAGAAATGATTAACAATTTTTTTGGGAAATGCTAAGAGTTTCCTTGTTTGATTGCTTTTCAACAAAAATAATTAATGTTTAACAGAACAGATACAAAAGGCCCAGCAATATATATATATATTTTTGACCTTTGATTAAACAAAAATGTGAATCCACATTGTCTTTTGGAAACCACTAGATTGTTGATGCTGCATCAGATAGCCCGTGTTCTCATGGTGTTGAAATGATCACTAGGTTAGAATCTTTCTTTTGGATGAAATCTTAACTTTAATTTTACTTGCCAATATGTCAGTGTGCTTTGTAACACGTTTTTTACTTAAAACAAATTGATCTGAGAATCAATTAACCAATTTTATACACTGTCATTTTGGTTGCGTTATATTCAAAAATAATTATTCTATGTAATTAATAAGTTGGTCAATTTGGTTGGTTTGTCAATCAGAGATCTGTCTTACCCTGTATAACACATTGAATTAAAATCTAAATTTATGAATAATGCCACAAATGTTTATTTACATGTATTTACTACCCTTGAACACAAACAACCAAGCAAGGTTCAACAACCCTAAATATTGAAGTATTGCCTTCAAATGCTCATTGGCTATAATCAGACTTTCTATAAAGTTTGTATAGAAAAAGCTGCACATATTAATTTGATATCTGTATTATTTATAAATTGGAAAAGGAAAGGGTTTGAGGTTATCCTTTTATATCCATACTCAAATGCAGATCGAGAGAGTAACCCAGAATTCCTCCTTCTCATGTGCATGGAAAGGTCACTTACTTTCAGCAGCTGGCATAACAGCAATCCAGCTTTTTCATCTTTTATTCTCTGTCATAGAAGTCTTGGCCTGTCGTCTTTATGACTGGCCTGATTTGCCTGAGGAATAAGAGGAGGCAACAGTTGTCTCTCCAACAGACTGGGATATTAGGAGGGAAATTAATCTTTCTGATTCCAGTCGGGATACTGTTTCAGTATAACAGCCAATGGATAGAAAGATTATTTCCTTTAAGGGGGTACAGTTGCTTTGAAGCTCTATAGAAAATCTTCAAGAATATTTGCAGAGAAAAAAAATAGCCAGACTAAAATAAAGTGATGTTGAACAAAAAAATGTTAATGGTTTAAAGAGATGGAATGACTTGATTAGAGCAAAGCTTTACATGTATTTTATTCTAATATGGAATAAAAACAAAATATAATCTGAGAACAGAACCATGTTTTTTTTTTATTCTTCCGATGTAGCACTGAAGCTTCGTACTTTCAAAGCCTTTCTCGCTTCTCAAAATCTGCATGATTCTGGCAAAGGCACTTGAATGACCAAAAACGGGAAAAAATCTAGGTTGTTAAACTAATCAAACAAAACTTTACTGTACTAAGACGTAAACGGTCCATGTTCTTGATGGCAATTCAATTTGGTCTTGTAATGAGAGATCCAAAACCGTAAAACCAACCATTTCCTGATTTCCAAATAAGATAAAGAAATAAATTAAATTAAAGAAAAATAAAAAAAATAAAAACAAGACCATTTTTGTTGTTTTCTTTTAAGACCCCAAATTGGAAACAAAAAAAAAACCCGTTAACCAGTTTTTAATTTGAAAATCAAGAAAACAGAAATTAAAGAGACTTTGGGGTTCGAACAATAGTTAGAACTATTGTACTTGTACTTGAATGCACAAATTAATTGTATTGAAATAAAAAGATAAAAAGATCTGGTGGACTGCCTCGGGGTCATGCGGTACTAAATCAGGGAAGGACGCCCAGATCTGTTATTTGCTTTTTATTTTTACTTTTGTGTTGTGGAATTGGAAAACAGAGAATAGGTAGATTTATTTTTTCAGTTTTCTTTAACCAATTTGGGATCTCAAAAGAACAAAAAATGGGCTTGTTTTTCAGTTTTTCTATTTTTTTTATCCTATTTGGAAATCAGAAAACGGTTTGTTTTCCTGAGTTTGGATTTCTCATTACAAAACCAAAATCGATATCTGATTTGGAAGGTTGAAATGGGATACCAGTTTCAATACTGTCAGACAGTCTCTCTGAAATATTAAGTATTATGTCACCTGTTACTACATGTGTTCCAAACCAGCTTATTTAAGGTAACGAAGGCTATCGCATTACAGTGTCTAATTAGACTCTCTTCTTGTACACGCTTGTTTTGACATATTAATATCATGGGATATTGTGACATGCAATGTCATTACACAAATAGTAAGGATAAAATATTTCAAGAATTATTTTGACAAATTGTTAGTCACACAGCCAAAACCCAAAAAATCACAGACATACGTTTGTATGTCTATGATCTTTTTTTTCTGACAGATGGCAGTGGTTTGCTCATGTGTAATGACAATTTTTACAAGACTGAGTCTGGCACACTGTGGTTTCTAGTTATGCTTACACAGCTTTGTGTGCAGTGCGTTTGTATCTCTGTCTCTAACATTTAGCTGATGCTGTTATCCAGAGAAACTAGCATTACCACTTTATAGATGAAACAAAGTTGCTGCAGGGAAAATCCTCAACTCTGACAAGTCAGCAGAGCATTTATCCCTTTCTACACACACAGACCCACACTTAAACACACATGATTATGGTGAATCAGTAGAGTATTCATGCCTTAACGCCACCCACCACCCCAGCCTCCCCACCCCCCCACCCCCAACCTCACAAAATTATGTTAGGCCAGTAAGATCTGAGGCCGACCGAAGATTGTCTACCTCATCTCTTTACTTTTGGCAACATGACTGCTGTATTTGAACAAATAAATTCACATTAATTCTGTCAAGATCTTATGGGGGAGGAACATTTTTTGCTTTTATCCTTCTATTTTTTTCTGATCTGCTCCAAAGAACACACTGTGCTTGTCTTAAGTCATAAATGATAAAATGAAACATGTTAGTCAAAGTGGACAAAGTATTATAAAAGCTCAAAAAGGCAACAGTTTTGAAATCAAATGCAGTGCTGAAGTAAGCACAAGGATTGTTTCTTGGTTGTCAATTTGCTTAAAACATGAAGGCACTTGTGGATGTAAGAGGCTTCACTTCATGGCTAAAAGAAAGAAGTTGAGTTATACAAAAATATGCTGTTCTTTACCTCCTTTCAAATTAAAATATTTTTTGTGATATTTCCTCTAACATTTTTCTAAAACCAGATGACATTTTGACCCACAACAACACCACAGATTATTGAAAAGAAAATACCTTGCTGGGTGTGGCATCGGTGTAGTGGTTAAGTTCGCCGGAGGCCTCGGTTCTTGACAAAGCTGTCGTTGGTATGAGTCCCGGCCAGTCGACCTTTGCTGCATGTCTTCCCCTTTCTCTGCACCTCTTTCCTGTCTTCCTACTTTCAAAAAATAAAGTCCACTAGACCCTAAATAATAACTTAAAAGAAAAATACCATACCAAATGTGAAGCAATGTGAGGGTTATATTATGGCGATGGTGTAACTTCTCTGCAGATGAGACTGAGCTGAATTACATCTTAAATATTCCCAAATACAAATTCCTTTTGTACAGATGCATTGTTTAAAAAAAAAGCATAAAAAAACAACTTGTCTCACCATGGATGCAATGCCAATAACCTTGAATTAGGAGAACTGTAATGAGCTACAACGGATGACGCAGAATTCGAGCCTGATACAACGGTGCGAGTTTGAACAATTTATCGGAATGTTCAACGGGAGACGGAAAGACAGTGACTGTCAGGAACGACAACTGGTTCTTCTGGAGAAAGAGTTCAGATGTAAGTGACCAGCAGGAGATGGACTTGATCTCCAGAAATGTGTCGGGGACGAAACCAGTGTCAGATCCAGGAGGTCAGAGATGCGAGGACGATCCAAAACGCAATGCAGAGCCAGAGTCAGGGACAGAGCAGGAACTCAGGTGACAAAGCAGGGTAGCACAGCAGGTAGCACAAGGGATGCTAGATAATACTCACCAAAGGCTTGTAATAAACCATATCCTGGTCTAAGTGAGGTTTGTATAGGGAGAGGGGCAAGTGGATCAAATGAACAGTGAGGAGCAGGGAAGAGGAGCAGGTGGAGGTGATTGGGATGATTAGACAAGCAGTGGTGCACAGATTTACGACAAAAACTATATGAAATAAAACGTTGAGTAGGCACTATAGCCCCAGACTCTATAAGTATGTTTTCAATGCATCACTGGTTCCCAAATGTCTAAATAAAATGCTATTTTAGTGCCCATTGTCTGGTCTCAACCTAGTTTAGCAGAGTGAGTTAACTTGTTTTTCAGTGCCACGATGTGTGCCATCGGTAGACCTAGTGGGAAAGGTGTATAAGTACAAACTTCAAATGCCTCTTTTTGTAAAGGGAAGATGATTAAGGAAACCTCTTTTTCCCGTAAGAGATTTCTTCACTCTTTAATAGAATGGATACACATAAGGCATAGGTTATATGTTCACTGGAAAAAAGGTTAAAAAATGTAGTAGGATCTCAGTGCACAGTCACAAAGACTTCTCACTGTAACAGGGTTGTGTACATCTTTGTGATATAGAAAGATCCATCAATAAAGAAGTTGTATCCATATTACTTTTTCATGATAGCAACACAAAGAGAAGTACGTGTCAGTTTCACAACTTAAAAGTTAAGTCAGCAGCCTGACTTCTAGATTTTACTGCTAACAGCTAAAGTCTTTAGTTTGCCCTCAGCTATGCCTTATTGTTTCAGAAAGGTTGAAAGTAAAAGAACGTATCATTTTATATTAAGTCAGCTCTGTACTACTATAAAGCAGCCATGGATAATACATTCAATCTAAAATTAACCAAAATAATTCTCTTTTGACCCCCAGGATAAAAGAAACATTCCATATAAACGATCAGTCCTTTCTATAAACAAGATACTAGACAAGATTTTCTTCTTTTAAACTCTGAGGTATGGAGCAGAACTAGTCCCGATAGTTCTGACTAGTTCTGATCCATATACATTGTGATAAGCTACTGTTGTTTGTCAAATGAAATAAACCTAATTGGACCAAAAGTTCTAAAGGTAGAGCATCTACAGATTATATTCTCTGCTCCACGGATTGCAATTACAACTTAATTTCCCCTTGTTTCCCTTCAGGTAGGTGGGTGGTGGGTGGTGTAGATATGCTCCCACAGTTTTAAAACCTCTGATCTATTCTACTGATTAAAAAACCTTTATAATGTAGATCTCATTTTATTAAAATCTACATTTCTCTCTTAAAATGAAAATTGCATTTTTATATCACATGTTTTTGAAAAGAGTCATCAGACCTTAGATGAGTACATAATCATTATTTCTAATTTATGGTGAATTAAATTTAGGAATGGTTGAAAATTTAGATGAGTACAAATATGTTTTATGCTTTTGATTATGCTGTGTTTCAGCATGGCTCCTAATGCAACTCTGAAATGATTTTGCTTTCTCCATTATCGCAAATCCCTCCTATCATTTAAAAGCACCTCATGGAGATGAGAGAGAATGACATTGAGAAAGTACGTACGAGAAGGAAAACTGACTGAATGATACTATATGGAAACCCTATACTAAAAATAAGTGGAGGAACACTTTTAATGTTTTTCCTTAAATCCTACATAGGTTTATCTACAGTAACTTGCACCAGTGTTTTGAGGTATTTAACTAGTTCTACTTTAGATGTTGATAAGAAATTTATTATAATGGAACGTTTTTGGTTTGTGTTTATAGTGACACATTTAGCAATGTGTTTTATCACTGAATCTCATCAATAGGAAAAAAATGAAATTTGAGTCAAGAAGATAGGTTTTACTCAAGGAATTCATTAAACAAATATAAACTGGGACCAACTGATTTTCCTTTGATTGCTTGGTAAAATACTTGAATGTTCTTTATAGTGATCTAAACAATTTCAGCCTATAAACATATCACCCAACTCCATGTACCTCAGTGCCTGAGGTGTCCCAAATCAGTCCTTAAGGGCTGATGTCGTGTGTGCTTTATACGTTTCTTCTCTTTAACACACCTGACTCTTCTCCATCTATTAAAATAAGATGTTCTAAAGCAGGGACAAATTTAAAACATGCAGGATTTCCCCTCGAAGACTGAAGTTGGACATACCTGCTTTATTCACTTTTGCCTTAGTTTAATCATCTAAAGCTTAGAAAATAAATGCTTATAAGAATAGATGAGAGTAATATCTTAATCCTAAAGGTTCTACTGCTTCAGACATGCTACTTGACTTTTAGGGTTACAGTTTGTTTGTTTGAAAAAAAAAATCTCCATCACAATTCTTTACCATTTGGACACAGCCTTTCTGATGTAACACCTGTTTTCATTTTTTTCTATTGAGATATACACTTTCAATTTGTTTACTCTTTTACAAAGGATTTAGGCACCAAACAAGATAAGATTCAGGAAACTTTTAGCTCTTGATTTGCATACAGGTGTAACATTTATTTATTCTTTAAAGTGCTGCTGATGTTTACAGAAAAAGAAGTTAATAATTTTATATATAAGCCACAAAAAGCACTGCAAAGAAGAAAAATAGCCACTATTTGGGGTCCTTATTTTTTTGTCTGCTGAATGTAAGGATTACATTTATTTTTGACTTATAATGAGGCAAAATGCATATATTAATAACAAAAAAGATGAGCTACACATGGTGATGGGCACGGAAAGAGTAAAGCAAATTAAGTATATTTTATAATAAGATGGGAGCTTCCTGGATGCATGACCAGATTATACATGCCTTAAGTGTGGATTGCTGCTCTGCACAGTTCATGATGGATGGCAGAGCAGACAAAGAATGTTGTCAGTGTTAATGAGGCCTAAGATCTTAGAGGCTTCCCACCCATAGATCAGAAATGTCAGTGCATTTATGTTTAAATCGGTTTATCACTTTTAGCTTTTCATTAAAGCTCCATCTTGCTGGAAAAAACAGTGATAATCACCAAACTGTGTCAGAATTGTTTGAAGAAGTTTCTTTACCCTAAATGTTACCAGTTATACAAGTCTACTTGCTTGGATAAGAAGCAACCTATTATACGTTGTACTTCACTGAAGTACAAAAAGTAGTGCATAAAATATTTTTTATATTCCAGACAGTCAAAGAACAATTAAGCTGCAAAAATAACTATGCACCAACTATGCTGTCCATTCTTGTGCTTCCCAATTAATTCTAGTAAATAAAATCATAACACATAGATACTGTATCAATAATATGCTCTTCTGCTTTCTAAAATGACAAAAAATGTTATTATAAATCTCTGACAGACTTTCTTCTGCATTATGAATTGTTTGCAAAAGAAGTGCAAATTCAGTTCGATTAAAATGATTGCTATGGTGAATTAAAAGGTTTAAACTCTTAAAAGGTTTCCTCAGTTGTAGATGTTGAGTTGTTGTAGATGTTCATTGTTCTAAGCAAGGAGGATCTCTTGTAGTGTTCTGTCTTAGAGTAGATTTCAAAAACCTTCTGATTAAAGATACTCTCTTGCTTATCGATTTTTACAGTTGTTCATACTTTTCTTCATTTTAGGAAGAGTTCTTCTTTGTAAAAAAGGTCTTAGGAGAGTTTTATGAGCTTATATAAAGGTCCTTTAATATGGAAGTTTTTTCCTGCCAAACACCAAGAGCACATATTTTCATTTGAGAGCAAGATTTCCTGTACTGTCAATCAAACCTGTAATGCTTGCACTTAGAACTTCTGCTTTCTCTCAAATCTATTTTTCTCTTTCCACAAAATCTTTGTTTCTGTTGTCAAATATAATGCTTTTTTCACAGGTATTTTCTCCTCTCGTTTACTTCCTTCTCCTGATGCACCAATCTGTCTCTGCTTGAATCAGAGATTTGCTTGCAAACCCATCTTCTCTGCTTGTAGATTTTTTTTTCCTGCTCTTAGATTGGAATTGGATCATAGCTTAGCAACCTTTTCAGCCAATAGAACAAGAATCTCAGAAAATGTGTGCTTGCTTTCTGATACTGAGTGATTCTGCTACGAATGATTGATGATTTAACTGTAATTTTAAGGGCTGAATTAAGACTGCTTTTTTAAAAGCCACCCACAAACCTCTTAAGAGCATTCCTTTCCTAATCCTGTCACCTTTGTTCTTTCTGTCTTTCATTTTGATTGACAAAAACTTTCTCTCCGCTTTGCTTCCTTACTTTACCTTAAAACCACATCCTGTGTTGCAACGCCACTTGATAGCATCCATCACAGGTGTCATGTCTCTATCCCTTTGCTGAAATCACCATTATTGTTCCATAAGTTTTTTTACATTTTGATACACTCAACCACTGTAGATTCATCAGAGTATTTCCTCACTTGATCCCTTCATATTGACTACCTGGATGGACACGTAACCTTTCAGTCTCACAAAGTGTGGTCTGTTATGTTTTTTCTTAGAAATTATTCATATTCTTTAAACCTTTTAAACACAGTTTAATCAATGGAAGATTCTTCTACATCATTGATAAATTCCTTAAATGCTTGTGGAAAGCTTTAAGCTGGACTTTTTAAGAGTGCCTTTCTTTAGACTTTTTCTTCTTCATGCTACGTTTTAATAAATACCCTACCAAATGTATCGGTACACAACTAAAAGTTGTATTACTAACACCCAGTGATTCATAACACGGGTGGTAACCATGGGTACCTTGGCTGTTTGGTTAAAAAAATCTCTCCTTGTTCATGGATGGTGTCATACCAAAACCCTGCTAAAACAATGTTTTCCTGCCCTGCAGTTTTTGTCCAATGAATTTATTGCTATTTAAACTATTTCTCTTGAAAGTAATTTAAGCTGCAGACTTGATTGAGCAAACAGGGAGCCCAATGAGTCAGAAAGGTATATTTTTCAGGTCACAGTAACACAAAGAAAGGGCACCCACAAGTCATAGTTTCTGTAGTAAAAGAAATATAGAGGCGGTGAAGTGAGAAAAGTAATGAGTGAGGAGGGAGAGTCAAGGTACTGTGAAAGTTTGAGTACCAATCAGACTGATAAGAAGTGACAACCTCTGAGCCTCTGAGCCAAGATAACTGCAGTATGCTCTCTGTGTCTTTCCCTAACCCAACCACACCCACTCGCTTGTATACACAACTAGATATTGGCCATTTGTTTTAGAAAGTCAGCTTTTAGTGGTTATTATGCATCAGTTCAAAAATGATGCTGGCTTTGCAAATCTGAAATGTATTGTCTGTAAGTTAACAAAAATAGTTTAGCAAATGCCTATTGTAAACAATTCACCCAACACTTGACTAGTAATGTCATTTGTCATACAACATTGGGGAAGTTGACTGGTTAAAAGCTTAGCACAGCTGAGCTCAGCATCTTACAACATTGCAGCACTGCAGTAAACCAACTTATGTAAATGATAGTCTGTAATTGTGTGACAGTGTGGGGTCCTGTCACTATACCTCCAGTAGATCATGCGCCTTGGCTACTTGGCCAAAGGGATATCCCTTTGGCTGACTGGTTAGTGCATGTGACTTTCACCTGGGAGTCGTGGGATCAAATCCCGCCCGGGGCCCTCTGTAGTGTGCACCTTGCCACAATTGTATCATGTCAGTCAGTATTTGAAAGTGTTTTATCTTTTTACAAGTGCTACTTATTATTGGGTACCTGGCACAAGATGTTACCTGAACACTTAAAGCCATAAGATATTTTCCCTCCTTCTATTGAGCTCCTGACTTCTCTCAGAATCAGCCACCCCATTCTCTTAGCTCACTTGTTTTTATTTAAAAAAAAAGTGGTCTTGCTTAGTAGTAGTGTCATACGTACTGGTTGATGTTAGTCTTCCTGCTGATTCCAAGTGTTTTCTTGATTCTGCCAGCATGTCTCTGACTGTAAGCTTTAGAATCACAGCATGTCAGGAGCTTTATAGCATTACCCTCCCAGCTTGCTCTTTCTACCTGCTTTGAGTTTACATTTTCATCTTTTTGCCTGTGTTTTTACTTATATCAGGCTGTGATTGTAAGGTATTGTTTTGCACTTTGATGCCACAAGCACCTGTTGCTCTGTGTTTGCCTGTCTATAGCAGAAGAGCACCAACACTGTATTACCATAGCATGAAGTTGTAAAAAATAACCTTATCTCACACTAAATGTCAGATGTTATAATCTTGGCAGGTTCTGTTTCTTCCTCAAAAGAAAAAGAAAACAAGTAAAATAACTAAATTAATCGACCTATTCGGCATATCAATGATTCAGAAAAGATTGAGCACTTTCTAAAATTATAAAAACACAAACAACATGATTTTGAACTTGAAGAAACTCTTTGGCATTGTGGCAAAAAGTATATTACATCATCCTGAGCACACCCTTCTGACCATGGTTGTGAAGAATAGCACTGGAGGGGTTCTTTTTTCTTCTGTGGAGGCAGGTAAGCTAGTTGAAGTTGATTGGAAGATAAATGGGGCTAAATACTGGCAGGTTTCAAAGAAAACCTGTTATTGGTTGAAAAGGATTTGTAGACTGGAGCGGTCAATGACCTCAAGACATGCAGGAAAAGCAAAAGAAGCTCTATTCAAAGTCCAAATTTAAATCTAACAAAGGATCAATTGCAAGACTTAATACTTTGTGTTCACAGACACTCTCAATCTAATCTGCCTGGGACTGACGTAATTTGCAAATAACAATGGGCAAAATAATGTATTTTAGTTCAGTGATGTTCTAATATGGTAGAGGCATAGCCCATTTATATTTTTGTGGTAGAAAGGTCTTTTTGATGGGGTTAATGCAGTAGGGAAGAATAGAAACACAGTCTACCCTTTCTAATGTATTTTTGTGCTTAATTTAAAGAATTATGCATAATTCTAGATTTTTCTTGATAGTTATCTAAAAATCTGTATCATATTGATATCTTAGAATATTTTAGGTTTGTAATCTGAGAACATGGGGAAACTGTACTAGGGTTATGACATTTTATGGAAAGCATTGAGTTTTTCCCACTGACTATACCTAATAAACATTATGAAATTTAAACTATGGAAATATGCATATCTTCACCTTTTTTATGTTTCACAGTAAAACATAAATCTCCTTGCCATAAAATACAGAAACAATAAAATTTCTCATTACCAAATAACTCTACAGTCTAATATACAAACGCAGATGGAGTAACCACTTGTGAAAAATCTCCCATTTTTAAGCCACATCTACAGTTTATGATCCTTATCACATCATTTCCATTTCACAAATGAGTGAGTCTTCATACTCCTCCAAATATAGCAGCTCCTCTACATGTCTAAAGTGAAAATAATATCTGTGTAATAACATGCATGGTTGTGAAAGGCATTTGAAAAGAGTTGGGTTTTGTGAGATGTAGGACCATCCAGCCTTCCACCCAGCATTACCCCCTTTGCTTAAATCCTTTGTACAGTGTGAAATCAACATGTTAAATTTCTAGAAACAAAACACTTGTCCAACTGGAGACCTGATAGCCCCTCATCGGTGTTAAGAATGTATACTAGTGCTTCCCGAAGCTCTATCTTGAAAAAAATCTGACAAGTAAATACAACATTTGTTTTATATGTTAGATACTGTTGTCATGATGGGTTTTTAAAGCCGTCTAACCCACATGCAGAACACCATGACATGAAGGCACTTTAAAGTTTAACTGTTTATTGAAAACTGTAGAATCAGGTATAGAGACCCAAGCCAGGTCCGGGGAGGAAAGATTAGGTCAGCAGGCGCAGCCACTAGAGAGAGAGCAGACT
>JAUZNJ010022394.1:0-17006 GCA_034780135.1 Jordanella pulchra | reverse complement strand
AACCTTCCTCTTTGATAAAGCTGATAGTTAGAGTGGCTCAGGTTATCCTGAACTATCTCTATAGTTCTGCTGCTATAAGCTTAGACTTTACACATTTTTTTATCCATACTGAAGGCGTGGAGGCTTTTATTATTTTTGTGACAGTGCTCCACGATCTGTTACAGGTAGCAGAAACCCTGGGAATGTTATGTTGATGGAAATCTTTGTTCAGGGTTGTCATTTGGCCCCAGTGGTCTGGATATCTTCCCTGTCGATTGAAGAATGTTCATTTCTTACTGCAGCTTCCTTACCTTTGGTAGATCTCCTGCAGCGTTTCCCGACTGAAGGCCGTCCCATCCTGGAAGACATTGTTGAGTGCGTGCAGCGCGCACAGCTCCCTCCGCTGCTTCTCGTGATATATGGCCGGAGTTGTTGAAGTTTGCTGGGGAGGCGGCGGGGTGAGGGAGGAAGAGGACGATGACAGCTCCTGCTGGGGCTGACCGTCCCTCAGCTCCCTGCACCTCCTCTCCTCTGCCCCCAAAACTGCTCCCCCCCCTCCTCCAGCTTTCTGCTTGCTGACCTTCCAGGGCATGCAGCCCAGCTCCTGCAGTCCACCTCGGCCCCTCTCCTTCCACTCACTGGCTGGATATGGAGTCCCCATACCTGGACATTCACCACCACGTCCTCCTCCTCCAGCTCCACCACTACCACGATCAGAGGGCTACATTGGTGGGAGAACAGCTCCTCTACCTCTGAGAAGAGGGCAGTCTGTGTGTTGCTACGTCAGCTCTCAGAGGGAGGTGGAGGTAAACAAACACCAAGAGGAGCGAAAGTAGAAAGCTAAACGCAGATATTTATAGAGAAAAAGATGTATGATAAAAATAGGATCGTCTGACAAAAATGGTAAATCACATTGTCATTCCTCTCCGGTGTTTTTCCACTTCCTCCATCCTGTGTGTGTTGTCAGTTGTGTCCCTCCAGTCACCAAGTCGGCTGTTTTCCAGGACTTTCCATCACCGGGAGGCTGAGCATGAGGCTTCTCTTGCACTGGAAACAGATGTTACAACCAGGTTAGGTTGTTAAAAACAAAAAAGGAAACATTATAAAACCTTGATTAATTTCCTCTGATGGAATCATTTAGGTTTTTTTCTATAATTCTTAAATTATTCAGATTAAACTAAAAACCATAACAAACAGATTTTAATTCAGGGGTTAAAGTTGGGGGGAATAACTCATCAAGAATATCCCATAAAAATAGATGTTACATTTATTTATTCATCGAAAACATTATTCAATTAATAAATGCACCATAAATTGTAATTACATGTAGTTCTAGGGGTCTCCAGTCCGTAGCATTGGTATTTCTGATAGCTTCTGTTTAAAATGATGCCTCTATTTATTAAAGGAAACAACAGTTGTGTGAAACGCCCTCAGCCATGAATATATGGAGCGATATACGAGATATAATTGCTGCACCAAAGGAAATATAGATATACAAGATACAGATATAAAAACTTGGAAAACTTCTTGATCAGAAAAAGATTTTGAGAGTAACTTAACTTTTGTTTTGTCAATTTTCTGTGTATTTTTACATTTTGTTTTTCAAATTGTACTTGTCCTGATTTCTTTTTTTCAGGTCAAGTTTCTTGGATTTTTTCAAGTTTCGTTCTTCAGATCACCTTCACTTCCCTTCTGGAGGCGAGCTTTCCTTTGGAGTGACGAGTAGAGACCCATTTCTATTGGTCCGCTGGACGTTAGCAATGAATTTAATTGGACAGGAGCCGACGGGTCCAGTAATGGACCCCTGACTGCTGTTTGTCCAGAGAATGTGCTCAGTAAAACAAAGTTTGAAAAGAATGCAATTCATAAAACCCAATTTACAAAAACATAAATTAAAAAAAAAGAATGGAGTATATAAATCTGCTAAGGAAATGTTTATAAAACAGGTAAACATTTAAAAGTTGTATAAAAAAAGAAATAAAATCTAAGAAAATACTTAAATTACTCTCAAAACCTTTTTTTTTTTTTTTTGATTAAGAGTTTTTTTTAAATTTCATTTCCGGAAAATTTTTAAAAATGGGCTCTTTGCTTCACTCCATATAATCGCTGACAGGCTCTTGGAACAAAGAAAAATCACAAAAAAATAGACCACACAAAGTAGACTCAGAGATTTCATAAAACAACACGGTACAAGAAATCAGATCAGACACAGAGTCGACATGAATTCAAAATCCAATGTACAGATAATCTTTAATAAGACCAATATCAACAAATGGGGGAAATAAGAGTAGTGAACCATCCCAGAGTTTAACCAAAATGATTCCAGGAGTCCAATAAACCTGCACTGCAGGCTCACTGGCTGCGGTTAGACTCACTCAGAATATAAGAAACAGACTAAATCAACAGGAGACCCAGAAGCACTGCTGGAAATAAGAAAACAAAATCCAGTTGGAATCGAGCTGAAAACTGCTCAAAATCTGAAGACCACCATGATCTGATCAAATCTAGTGTAGAAATATTAACATAAATATATCAGGAAAGTTGGCTCTATTTCCAAAGCCATGTTAACCGACTCCCACCTGAGAACAGTTGTCACCAACCAGAGTTATGGGATGTTAGATTCAGGAGAAAACTGTTTATTTAGACAAGTTCTGACTAGTTTGGGTAATTATATCATACTAATGTCATAATAAATGACATTAAAGATGAGAAACTGCATCAACATTAACATAGGTTCCAAATATGTTTCATGATCTGAAACATTAAAATGTAAAAAAAAAAAAAAAAAAAAAAAAACAACCGTTAAAAAAGGAAGTTGGAACAACTTTCTAACAGAGATTAGGACAACTATAAAATACTTTCTTTAAAATGTGTCCAAACTGTTAAAATACGAAGTGTTCAAGGAATGCCGAAATTATTGGATGTGTTAATAGATGCCTTAAATGCAGTGACAGTGGCCTCTGCTCTTGTTTTCTGTGATTGGGCCTCAAAACAGAGAGAAAGTAAACATTTCCAGGAGCTACTTCTGAATAGAGGAAGCAGGCTGTTTAGAGAACTAGCTAAACGTGACAGCAGCCAAATCCAGGCAATAAGAAAACCAACGTTTACATTAAGCAGTCAGCCGCTGACAGACTTAAAAAAATAAGGCTTATAAGGTGCTAGAAGTGAATCCATGTCGGCAGCATTTTTTGCCGTTAGTCTTGTGGGTTTTTTCTACGTAACTCCGTCTCTTGAGGCAACACAAACACAACGCCTTCTCCTAACTTCATTATTCTACAACGAGCGAAGACTTACCCGGCCGGTCCCAGCCGGTGGAGGGAGAGTCGAGCCTTCATAAAGCGAAATACAAACTAATTGAGCTGTTTTTTCGTTTCCTAAAGGCTGTCCGGTTCCTTTGTCTTTAACACTTTTTCCCTGTTGTGAGATCTGTTTCTCCGTCCGTGAAGATACGCGCATGCGCAGAAGCCTTCCGTGGCTGCGTCAGAAAGCGCAGAAGCAGTTCCTCCCCTGAGATTAAAACCCCAAAATACACCACTAACCTCTCCTCTATGAGGGATATATATTTTACATGAATTAAAATGAGAATCATGCAGATAGAAATATTTAAATTTGCACTGTTGAATACGAAGGGAGCAGTGGCGGTTCCTGCATGACTGGTGGCCTGAGAGTGTCTTGATCTGCTGCCCCCAAATAAAACATCACACCTGTGTCTAAAAATGAATGTTGCCCCTGTTATGGTCCTTTCCAGAAGTTAAACTGCTGAACTTCCAGGTCATAGATTTAAAGTGGAAAGCCCCCACAAGTCGCTGCAACTGGATGCTGGACATGAAAGCAAAAGAACAACATTTTTGTCATTTTTATGGATCATGAAGTGAATTTTGCTCCAATATAGTTGCAAGCAACAAAAACACAGTATTAAAAATAACAAACATATTTTGTAAACAAAAAAATGCAGTGGCCCTGCCACAGACTGGCGACCTGTCCAGGGTCTACCCCGCCTCTCGCCTGAAACGCAGCTGGAGATCAGGACCAGCAACACTCCCGACCCCATTAGGGACAAGGGTGTAAAGACAATGGATGGATGGAAAAAATGCAGTCCAGAAATGATATTTTAGAAAGCTTAATTAGAACAAGGTTTTAAATAGTTTTAGTTTTTCTTTTTATTTGCTTCCATTTCTTTCCCAAATGTTTTTTTCTTATTCTAATTTTTATTTCTATTTTTTGTAAACTTTTTTTATTTTATAAATTCTGTTTTCCAGATAAATTTTTACAAATTGTGCAGCGTTTTACGGACCATGACTTAGCTTTGTAATGCAATGTTATGACCCTTACAGCTTTATTCTGATATCGTTATGATTTTATTCCCACAGTGCAACTTTAACATAATGTTACAAATTAAATCTCGTAATGTAACGTTAAAACTCTAATCTTGTAAAATGACTTTATTAAGGTAATATTATGACTTTAATCTTACGATTTTATTCTTGTTGACTTGATATTTATGTTTTTTTAATACTATGACTTTATCATCGTGTTTTACGATTTTGATCTCATTAAAACCTAATTTTATGACATTATTTTTGTAATGACTAAATATATCTCCTAGTATGGTTCCTAGTACTTTGTACACCCAGTGTCAGTCTTGGATATAGAGAACCTTGAACTTACTTCTTAAAGATGCTTTAATAAATGTAAATATTAAAACACTCCACAGTATTTTAAACATCCAATAATTATCCTTATGACACTAAGAACTTGTTTTTGTCTGTTCTGTACTTCATTTCTTTACTGTCCAGTAATCAAATATAGTGATTTTTTTTTAATGAGAGGTCAATATTTTGACTTTAAGAAAAATCCTTTCATGATAAATTAAATTAACGCTACCTGAAAAAGATGATTCACTCCTTAAAATAGATGTTTGAAAAAAGTATTTTAATCATTTCATACATAAATAACTTGTTGTTTATCCTCACTTGCATGTTTAAACTATTTAAAATCCAGGAAATACATACAGTATAATGTCCGTGTGCAAATCATAATTAAACATAAACTACATCCTATGACCCCTTGAAACTCAGCAACTTCATTTGATTGTCATATGAACCCCATGATTAACACTCTAGGTTTATTTAAAGCCCTTTATTTTCAGTTTCTATCTCTGATAATGAATTATGAGATAGCACAAAGCACCGAAGCAGAGTGAGAAACAATCCGTCGCATCACTCAGTCGAAAGATTTATATTTACAGAAATAATGACAAATGACAGCATCAGTGTCCTGTTTCGAAGTACCACTACGTGCTGCTGCACCTTTGGACCAGTTTTGGGATAAACCCCCCACCCCCACCCCACTCACACACACAAACACCAATATCTCTCTCTCTGTAGCTTCATCACTTCTATTTCAGTTTCTTAGCCAGTTCCAGGGACATGTCGTCCAGCAGCTTCTCCCTCAGGTAGTCCTCCCTCCTTTGAAGCTCATGAACCATATGTCCCCTGAACTCCTTCATCTCCATCACACGCTCCACCAAAGTTCGACACAAATCAGTCCGCGCTTCGGGCGGGAGGTCTGGCCTGTTGTCCACAAGCTCCGGCCTCTGACCACATAAAGACAAAGCCCTTTTCAGCTCCCCTGAATCGGCCTCCAGCAGCTGATCCACAGAGCGTCTTCGTCCCAGTCTGTCTGCATGAGTGAGCACTGGGATGATGTATCCCATGACTCCCTCTCCAAACAGCTCCAGGGCGCCTTGAACGGCCCGGGTGGGGTCCTGGTCGACCGACTTGCTGGAGCCTGGAGCCCGGATTACCAGCAGAAAGGCATGTGGACCAGGGCTGCTGAGCTGAAGGCTCCTTAGGGCCTCCTTAGCCCGACTGGTGTCCCCCAGAGATGACCCCAAAATATCTGGAGTGTCAATCACTGTAATCTCTCTACCGTCCACAGCCGCGCTCCACTTGGTGCTCTGCTTTAAAGGATCCATGGACGCTCTGGTCACGTTGCCTCCTAACAAAGCATGTGCTATGGAGGTCCGTCCTCCACCGCCGGGCCCCAGCAGGATCAGCCTCAAACACGATTCCTCCAAAGTCCCACTGATCTGATATTCATCTCCAGATGATCCTACACAGGCGATACGTTTCTTTAGCATTGATGTTTTTGCAAAGCTCTTAAAAAAATATTGAATGAATTCTTTGATAAAAGAAAGATTCAAACAGTAACGGTTGAAGAGAAATCCTGTCAACACTGAAGGTCCACAGCATCGATGTCAAAGTGAAATCAGGTGTAGACCATGTTATTGCATGTATGTGTCTAATGCAAGGAGGTTTGGTTGATGAAGAGACTGATGAAGAATCTGGGCAAAGACCCAGATGTGTATAAAGTAATTTATTTTTTCTACTTCAAACAATTCTGCTGATTGTAATTTTTACATCTACTCCATATAACTGACCCCCGACTGCTGTTTGTAGAGATGCTTTATATTCTGTTCCTTGTTTACTTGATTGTCTGTAGTTCTGGCAATAAAGTTTAAAAATCAAACACATACAAAAACAAATTCCCACCTGAATATGTTAAAGGTAAAGAATCCTAAACCGAATCTAATATTTTTAATTGATCTCCTCCCCTGAGGGGGACCCTAATCCTAACATCAGGGGATAATAAACCTAAAGGTCAGTAGATTTAATAGGACTTCATTGTAATTCTGCTGGCACTAAGTTCTGCTGGTTTATTTAGACTTCTGGTGCTTACTTCAAATATTAATTGTAAAAAATTCAGCACCCTTCATTGGATAAATGAAGTGATGTTGTATTTTTAATTAGATATTCCCCAAAATGGCAAATATTTTTAACCTGAAGGTTTAACCTGAAGGTAGTCCGTCACCCTCCAGCTCCTATCCCAGACCTTCTTTCCTTTTTTTAGTAGTTTTATTGTAGGCTACATACATCCAAAAGATCCGTGTTTAACTATGTGAAAACCTTTTAGGTAAACATGCATCCATATAAAAGAAAATAATAAGAAAAGAACAAAGAAAAGGAAATATTTTCTTTTAAAAAGGTTTTTGTCAGGTTGCTCATTAAAGGAGGGGGATGTAATAAATCTCAATGATCGTATACTAATCTATATCTTGTATACCGTGTTTTCATGTTCTGCTTTTTTCCTAATATAAATATTAAACAAATGAACAAAAAAAGGGCAGAACCCTGCCTTGCAGTACCACAATAACCCACTAGGGGTTTGAACTTGATTTCCTTTTGGGATTATTAAATATTTTCCAATTGCATTTAACCCCAGATTTAAGGACTGTAATCTACTAAATTTAATCTTATAATCTTACGACTTTAATCTTGTTTAGTAATTAATTATTTCTCAACTAGTCTCAAAATGCTAAGATTTTATTCTCACAGATTCAATATTTTGACTTTACTTTCATAATATAATTCAATATTATTATAATTTTCCTCATAATATCATGACTTCATTCTCTTTACATAATGACTTTAATAATGTTCAGACTTTATTTTTTATTGTCATGACTTTATCTTGGAAATGTTCTGCCTTTATTCAGGTAAAGTTACAAGTTTAATCCTTTCAGCTTATTCATTTTTTTCTCATAGACTTGATATTATGACTTTATTTTTGTTATATTACGACTTTATTCTCATATCTTTTACAAGTTTGATCTCATAGATTAAATTTTATTACTGTGTTTTTGTGGTAATATGACTTTATTTTCTTTATTAAAAAATATCTCTTAATGTGCCTTTAATATGTTGAAAACCCAGGTTAAAGATCTACTAAGTCTACTAAATTTATAAAATTTCTAACATAATCAAACCATAAAGACTGCTATTTTGGAACAATTTTGTATATTTTTCAGTATATTATATGTCTTTAATTGTAAAAACTTTGAAAATATATTATAATAATGTATTTGTCAATGCTTGTTCCCTATAAATAAGCAGAAGAAGCCTTGCAGGTTATTCAACGAAACTTTGAGGTAAATTTCAACTACGTGGCAGGGACAGAGCAGGGGGGTCTAGAAATATGCACAACACTAAGAAATTACCACAAAATAAAAACAATAAACCTTAATGACCTGTAATGGCTCTGATGATGGGAGCCATCCACTGGAACTTGGAGGAAAATGCTGAGAAACCATCAAATTAGACATTAGTCTGACTAATAATTGCATTTTTATGTATTTCTGCTGCTGAAAAAGATCCACTTTATATTGATTTTGATTTATAACACTAAATAATATCCTATAGAATAGCAAGAGGCACTTACCAGCTATAAACCGCCAAATTCTAGAAAGCCACTTTATCAGGTTTTTGATTCCTGAGACATGAAGGGGAAAATATCAGTATTTTTAGGCTTCAGTTTATCTGAGGTCACTAGAAATAAGATGTATTATTCGTACCACGGAGGGTTCCAACCAGGCGGCTCACCCAACCCCAAAGAGCTGACAGACCTGAGGCAGGGCAAACCAAACATTAGTTTAGCTTTATGGTGAAGCATGAAGAGTCTGAGTGAGAAAACTCACCAGTTATGTAGCAGAAGAACCGGATCGGCCATCGGATCAGGGCTGGGAGAGCTGCAGGGAGATCAAACTGCTTAAAACTAATGAATAAAAAGGATTCACATCTTTACAGGCCTCTGGTCACATAATCACAAAATTGATATACTTGATTATTAAACAGTTTGTTATGAAACAAAAAATGTCATTTCCCCCCCCAAAAAGTCTTTACTGTGCTTGAAGCTGTTTCACATTTTGTTAAATTTTAATTGTGACCAAGTGTTTTATTGGGTTTGATTGATGCAGCAACACACAATGGGTGATTTTATAGAACATGAAGGAAAGGGATTTAAATTGTTGTTCAATTAAAACTAATCCAATTTTTTGTCCGACTCTTCTCAGAGTGATGTTTTGTTTTCCCACTACATCAAGCTTGTGCATTTGAGTTTAGGGTCACAAACCGATGGATATTTATATTCAGGTTTTTCTTGTGAGTTCCTTCACTTACATTAAACCAGACTAACACACTACCACAACCATGTTGGACTGTCAGCATATTCTTTCAGTCAAAACCTCTGTTAGTTATACGCCTGATGTAACTCAAGATCAGAATCCGAGAGAAAGTTAAAATGTTCACTTCACTAACGTCTTTCAGTACACAAAACATTTCCTAAACATAAACGGGATCATTAAGATGGCGTAAGAAATTCGGTTTTATTTTCTTTTTGGGCTTGAAACTCTCTTGTTTTTCTCTGATAGAAGTTGAATCATAAACACTGACCTGAATTCAATTCAGTTCAAAAACATTTTATTGATCCCAAAAGAAAATCAAATGTTTTGGCAACTTATTGGCTTTTTTTTCTTTTCTTTTTTTCCATTAAGCTGTTGTAGATAATAGCTCTAGGCCGGAAGGCTCCTCCGTAGCGGTCTGTTTTACACCACATCTGTAAGAGCCTTTGACTGAAGACACCCTACTGTTGTTTAACAGCCTTCAAATGTGTTGTGAATTGGTGCTATATATATATAAACTGAATTGAATTGAAAAGAGGATGGTCATTGCTGTCCATAACAGTCTTTGTTTAATGAAAAATCATTCTTTTTGAAATTGTCTTTAAAGGATCTTGAGGAGTTCCCTCCCTGAAGTTTCTATCCTTTTTTAAATCTCTGTCCACTTGTATGGTCAAAAAGTCAGCCAGAGAGACACTGGAGTCAGGGATATGATCCGGTATCCATGGTTCATCAAAACACAAATGATACTGCTTTCACCATATTCTGGCTCAGTCCTTGGAGTTCTTCTAATTTGTCTCCTAAAGAAACAGTGAAAATAATGACTGATAGAAGAGATGGTTTAAATTTCCTCCTCCTCTCTCTTCTCCCTGCTTTGTGTCACTAGTGCCTCCTTTCCAACTCAGCTGGGACTTGTGGAAAAAGTCTAAGTATTCTTTTCAGCTGCTGATGTTAATGAGCTACTTTTGCATGAAAAAAACCAACTTCACATAGTTGCTATGGTTATGAATCGTGATCCTTTCAGCTGCACAGCATCCAACACCAGAGGTAAAAAAAAACAAAACAAACAAACATCAGAACTACTTTAATGTGTAGCCACTTGTGCGAGCAATTTCTCATATACAACACTTTGGATTGTCTTGATGCTGAAATATGGCAAGACAATCCATATAGAAATAAACTTGTCTTGCCGATTCTAGAATCACTCCGTAACCTTTGACCCAAGTATTAGCTTGGTTTGAGATACATAAAATTTTTTATTCAGGTTCATATTCAGCACATGGTGTGCATTGATATGTGCAGAACTCTGCTGCTCACCGGATAACTCACACCTGCAGGTGTGAGCATATTTCTCCCATCCTGGCGTCCCTTCACTGGCTCCATGTTTATTACAGAATTCATTTTAAGCTGCTGCTATTTGTTTTTAAATGTCTGAAAAACGCTGCTTCAGCCTTACTGCCGTCCTCCATTACTTAGGTCTGCTGATCGGCTGCTTCTTAACATTCCTAAATCTAGGCTGAAGCTCAAAGGGGACAGAGCCTTTGCTGTAGCAGCTCCTACATTCTGGAATAATCTACCCTTAAGTATCTGACAGGCATCACCTTTGTTGTTGTTAAATCTGTTCCCAAAACACATTTTTATTCCTTGGCTTTTCAAACTGAGATCTCGTTTTGTACGACAGTACTCCTGTTGTGAACCTGGTTATAATGTCTGTTTCAATCTTATCTATTTATTCCCAACTTGTTTTATAAACACCACTTTGGTTACCTGCTGCAGTTTTTAAATGTGCTGTATAAATAAAGTTGATTGGTTCATTTATAAGTAGGTTGAATCAGTCAACAGATGAGTCATCTGACCCCTTTCAACACAAGAGCTAACTAAGCTAAAAGTTGTTCTAAGCTAACAAAGCAGATATGATCCATGCCTGATCAGACACATTTTTGGTTCTCTGATGTAGGATTTAATCTAAATGTGTCATTGTCTTTACAATGAACTCCGTGAATCCATGACAGAGCCACCTATGTAGCTAGCATTAGCTTCTCTAACATTGAAAGTATTTATGGATCAGTGTTTTCTCATCTTTTTTTGTGTTCTCTTCTGTCTTTCTGAACCCAAAGTCAGTCTTGGCACCAAGCCTGGTTCAGCTCGAGGTTTCCTTTTGTTTAAATGGAGTTTTTCCACCGTTGCTGCATTAATCTTTGATGTGACAGATTTCTGCAAAATCAACGACACAATGCAGGTGACTTTTTACTGTCGCTACACGCTCATCCCGGAGGAGCGAATCCTGCTAAGTGGTTAACTTGGCGACAGCAGAGCCAACTGCTTTCAAGGGAGCTAAACCTGGAAGCTACAGGTTTAGCTGCTCTAGTGGCTAAAAGTTAAACATGCCAGTTTGTTACCCTGAAGTATCATTGGCAGAGGCAGGAAAAACCATAAAAATACATAAATATTTCAATATAATTTGATTTTTGATGTAAAATCATGTATATATTTTTTTTAAAATTGATTTAAAAAACAATGTTATTTTAATTTCAACATTCATTAGATTTATTTATGCCATTTAACTAATTTATTGTGCATTTCATAATTCTATAGTATTACCAATTATCTATCAATGCAATAAATAAACTGATGGTAAATATATTCATTTCATAATATTTTACTTTATCTAATTTGTCCCTTTTGGTCATCCATACATATTGTCTCTTGATTGGGAAACTCAGCCTTGATGCTGACATGCTGCGGCCCCTTTGAGTAGTTTTGGTTATGAAGAGACTCCACTGTTTTTAAGTTGTTCTTTTCAATAACACTACTAATAATAAAACTTCCAGTTGTAATCTCCTGTTTTTTTTTTTATCCTGACATGATGGTGTTTCTTTCAGATCATCTGCTCGTCAGACAGGTTCTATGTAAGCAATTAATTGCTGGTAATGATTTGATTGACTGAACACAGTAATGGCAGCATCACAGAGGAAAGCTGGTTTGCGTTTGTCTACTTGAAAGGTAGTTTTTTTTAATGTTTCGCTTGATATTAAGATGTGTAATGAACCAATCAAAAAGTCTCAAGGGGGAAAATATTTTTCCACAGAATTGTCTGTAGAGGTCCACACAGAAATCTTTTCTAGGGTTAAATAAATAGGGCGAGCTTCAGGCTCCAAACTTCAGTAGAAAACACATTAGTAGCACAATGCAGCTACTGTTAGTAAATAGAGAAGATGATGGCGACTGACTTTGAGAAAATCTGTAGAGAAGATATCCCACCACAGCGAAAGCTCCCATCTGGGCATTGCTGCCGCCCAGGAACCAGCCTAAAAAAAGAAAACGAGGAATATTAATAAAACGGTGCCGTTATCATGGATGTCTGTGCAGGGATGTTTGCTGTCTTTAGTACGCCAGGGGTAATCCTCATCCAGACTTTGATCAAAGTGATTATTATTCAATCATGCTGCTGTCATGGATTACACACACGTCTTTCTTTAGATGCAAATAATACTTTAATCTTTCCTACCAGCAGAGGCAGCCCCCGCCTCATTTTCACACTGACACTCCATTTCTTGGCAGAAGGCAAAGCATCAATCTTTGTAAAAGTAGCAAGAAAACAAACATAATGTGAGAAAGAGGATCAAAACACGAAGGAAGATACAGCAGATCGATTGCGGACAAAGCCCATGTCAGCCTTTTTGTGGAGAACTAAATGTTATCTGAAGAGTTCTTACCTTGTGTGAGCGCCGGAGTAAACCCCTCTAAGGAATGACATTTAGCTTCAGCCTGACGCAGCAGCAGCAGCACACACGAGGTCAACGTTTTCTTCCTGCTACGTTCAGACACTCCCTGTCTGATTAGGCTGAACAATGAGGTGGAAGAAAACCTCCAGGTATGCGTTTTATCAGGCCTCCCTTTGGAAGGGCGCACCTTCTTTCCAGAAGAACCGGAAATGCTGCCTCAGGTCTACAATTCACATCTTCTTTCAGTTTGAAGTAAAACAAATGAGAGCAGATTTTATTAAAAAAAAGCTTTATTTCAACACAGTTGTAAATCTCATTACTTGTTTTTATTACAGGTTTTATTTCTTACAGCGTTGTGTCTAGAGTTGGATTTTTTTGGTAAACTGGAGCCCGTGAGTTCGATCACTGAACTTTCAGCCCATTGAACCTTCCAGAGCCTGCAGGGAGTTTCTGACGCGCCCTCATGAACCCAGTTGATTGGTCAGAGCATCTATCAGGTCCTGCTTCTTGGTTCCGGTGGTTTTGATCCCGAATTGCTTGCATGCCTCCTTCAGGACCGGCACGGTCAGCTTTCCCAGGGTGGCGCTCTGCATGTGGGCCCTCAGGTCATCTTCTGTCAGCTCCACTTTGGGCTTCTTCTCAGCTCCACCTCCAGGGTCAGCTGCATATAATCCATAAAAACATGTCATCGGTTTCAAATGTACGACAGAAACGGATCAAATCAAAACCAGCAGAAGTGAGTCGGACCTGTTTTTCGTTTGGGAGCAGGTTTGCTCTCTGGATTGTAGCCTGCAGGGTAGACCAGGTCTTTAAACTCTTCCACCAAAGGACCGAGCCGTTGGTCAATCTGGTCCACTTTCGGCACTGAGGACAAGAAAAGAGAAGAAACGGGGTGAAGACAAAAGAACAGAAACGTGTCGTGAAGAAATAAAAGCTTTTAATGTGTCCAATGTTCTTACTGATGAGATCCTCGATCTCCTCTGGAGCCATCATGTCCAAAGCCAAAGCCTCCAGGTTTCTGAAATGCTGCTGCAGAACCGGGTTCTCGAAAGCATCGCTCCTGCATCCCATTAGAAAGAAGGAAAACTGTTTTAAAAGAGACCAACAGCTGATCTACTGCCGTCACATCTCTGCTTCACGGGTCAGTAAAGCAGCAAAGTCGTTGACTTCCAAACACATGGTTAGTGGACCTGCTGACAGAATCAGTCAGTCTCTCATTATCTGTATTTATACTTCAATGTTTGGGAGCCTTTTTGGTGACTGACCTATGACCTCCATTTCCTGTTACTTTCCAAAAACTTTCTTTCGATTAAGAAGTTTTTTCTGGATTGCATTTTTTTCTATCCAATTTTCAATAAAAAAAAAATGTGATCTTTACTTTGAACAATAGTGGGAAAAAATTCACCCGATACAAATGTGGCTAATAAACGGACGGATTAAACTACTGAAAATATCGAAATCTCCCTGACCCAGTCAAGGACTGACAGTCCTCTCACATCACGTTCTCAGTGCCACTCTGGCACCTTCTAACCGTTACTGACAGAAAACCCAAGAGAGCCAGTCGTTCTGAGGTGGTTCTAATGGAAAAGGGCCACAAAGGTTCTGGAATAACCACAAGATTTCACTGAATCGAACACAGATCAACATCTAACAGGGATGTTTTCAGTCAATCATCGACGTGCTTCTATGTCAATCAGCAGCTACATCTAATAATCTGTGACCAAAGGTCCGTCTCTCTTTATGCTCCGAGCCTATAAAACATTAGAGGAGAGCAGAAGCTTTGATATCAAGCAGAGATGATCACTGATCACTACAGCAGCACATTTCCTGTTTCTCCTTAAATGAACCTGTATTTGAAGCGGAGCTTGGAGATGATCTCCTTCATCTTGTTGACCTGCGTTTGGGAGGCCGGTGGACATCTGGGTGGATCAAGATTTCGAACATCGTCAGCGAACGGCAGGTAGATGACATTGAAACCTGATTGAGGAAACATCTGAATGAAAACCTATGAAACCTGCAGGAATAACTTAATATATGCAGAAAAATATTCAATACTAGATAATAGTTTTAATACAATGGGGATAAAATAAATCATTAAAAGCAATAAAGATATTTTAAATAACACGAATCAATCTCAAAATTGAGGATGCTTTCTCAACAGAATCACAGAAGCAAGCAAATAAATGCAGAATAAATAAACCAAACAACACAATTTACCAAGATTTGACAACATATCAGGTTTTTTCTTTCACTGTGACAATAATCTAATCTAAAATTAGCAATAACTAAAACATGCAAACAACCAGATCCTGCGTTTCAGTAGCAACAATGTTCAAAGTATTTATATTTGTATACAACCCCAACATTAAAGGACATTTTAGACCCCCTATAGCAGCTTTTCCCCCCCAAAAAGAGAGACTAGCGACCAATCAACTTTTTTCCTATGTTGCAGTCCTAGTCCTAACCCTGCCCCTGACAGACTGTGATTAATAAAAATCAATTTATTAAACTTCATTTAATGTTTAGAACCCAACCAGAATCCTGAAACTGAATCAGATGGTGGGAGATACAGATTAGGGTGATGGAAGGGAGTTCAGAGCCCAGATAATTGGAGCTTTCTAGATAAAGCTGTGAAAACGACTAAATAACCTGCCAAGTCATTTTACTGATCAGATATTAGTTGACTTTTTGAGAAAAACCCAACGCAGATACTAAAGCTGTAATTACATAAAGCAGTTATTCCCAATGTTGGATATCGCACCAAACCGACAGTTTTCTGCATTTAATCCTGTTGCAGCCATATTATAAACAGTATTAAATCGACCTCTAACCTTTATACACAATAACTCGTATTATCTGGGGCTGTAAAAAGTATCTGTACTATGAAAAGTATCGATACTCAAACGCTGCATCAGAATCTTTAATTCAGCAAAGTATAGATACTAAATAAAAGTGTTGTTGCATATGTGTCTTTTTGCTTTCTGAGATTAATTACAAATATAAAACTAAACGATCACATGATGGATGCAGCGATGTGACGCTTGTACCTGGAGGAGTAATCTGGACCTTCCCTTCATCGACCTCTTCCATCTGAGGCACCAAGGCCACAAATCTAGGCGGGTAGTTTCGTCGGGAGGTAGAGCGGCACAGAGCAAACACGTTTCTCTCGCTGCACCTCTTCAGCAGGGCGGAGAACAGTCTGGCACTTCCTGAAAGAAACAAAAATGAAGGCTGCAGCTTCTGAAGCAGTGAGCCATTTTCTTTCATTAAGTCCGAATTACAAGTCGGAGAAACGTGATCAAAGTAGCAGAACAAAGTTTCCATCTGTAATTGTCATTTATTCATTCCTTGCACTGTTTTTGCACAACATCACTATCACTTTATTGGAATTACAGTTATACATATACAGTATATACATATATATAGAGAGAAAGAGTTATATGTGTATATACTTCTATTTATATTATGTTGTGTTGGTTTGTTGTACATATTGATATAAAAAATGTTTGTATATCTGGAGCTTGTAACAAAAGTAATTTCCCTATTAGAGTATTTCTGATTTTCTTCGTCGCCATGGTTGCAGCAGTGGATCTACCTGTCACTTCATCCTCCTCAGGGTAGATGAACACAGAAGGTCGGATGTGATGATGCAGTTTGAGCTTTTCAATCGGTTTGAATCCAATCAGAAACAGTCCTGGGTCGTCAAACTTCTTGATGGCGTCCACTTCATCTTTCTCCATCACTATTTGCTTCCTGCCATACATCTTCATACACATGCAATTCACTGTTTAACAACAAATCATTAAACCTTAAACCTCAGCGGTGGTGTACCTGTGCTTTCTTCATCTCACTGGGCAGCAGCAAGCTGCCCGTCTGGGTGTGGAAGCTGCGGGTTTTGCTGCGCACCGGTTCGTTGGTTTCCCTGTAGAGTCTGATGGAGGCAGGTTTCCGGGCTGAAACAGCGGTCGCATAAACCCCCACTGCCACATTTAGACCCTCGCCAAGACTCAAGGTTAACCTGAAGAAGATGCGGCAAAAGACGAGCAGGATGAGGAAAACATGACTTCACATCACAGTAAATGGAGAATAAACCAAAGATGAAATGTATATAGAGGTTATTTTTTCTTGGAAAAGGTGGATTTTCCCTCAATTTGAAAAAAGGAGAAAATGGATTTACAGTGGAGAGAACAAGTATTTTTGATTTTGATTGATTCTTCAGGTTTTCCACTTGCAAAGCTTGTAGAAGACTGTAATTTTTATCATAGGTTCTCTTCAACTGTGAGTGA
>JAUZNJ010022383.1:0-17007 GCA_034780135.1 Jordanella pulchra | reverse complement strand
AGTAGCCACCCCCTAGATCCGCCTCTGCTTGCCACACTAAATTGATCAGAGTCTGGAAAAAATACATAAATCAAAACATGTCGGTTTAAGAGGGTGTTTTTAAACTTTACTGCAAGATGACAAAACGACCAAAAAAAGGGAACAGCAGCAAAAAACCCCTGAAAGACAAACTCCATTTTATAGCAGGATTCAATTGAATTTAAAACAACAAAAACTGAAAAGGCCTTAAAAATGAAAGGAGGAAAGAGGACAGCAGCAAACTGGAACGGTCATTTGAATTTTTTGGCCACAAAGCCAAAACAGTGTTTGAAATGTTTTGATACACAGTTGATGTTTTCATGGAAACTCAACAACAAATGTGCAGAGAATTGTTCTTTCAAATTTAAGAATCCCAGTGCAGCCCTGAATTTATCTACTTTTTTTATCCTTTTTTTCTTTTTATCTGTAATTTTAACTTTTTTTTCCAGCATCAAAAATCTTAATTCCATTTAAAACTAGGTCAGGAGGAGTAACTTCTCAAATGGGAACAAAAAAACATGCAAAAGAACTGTAAAACTTGAGCTGCGGAAACTAGAAGAAGATAAGATTCTCTGTCTCTTTATCACAAAGGAGGTGAAACTGAATCCTAAGTAAATATGTCAGAGGAAGGTTCAATGAAACCATAAAGTAAGAGTTAAAGCAAAACTTTCTTGTGTCTGTTAATCAACAGCTTTAGGATCACCCCCCAATGGGTCATTACCCTCACGGTCACCCAGAGGCAATAACCAGGACTCTGCATCTGTCTTCTGCAAATCTTAGAGCATAACTCACTGGTCCTCAATGATAAGAAGTAGTAACCAGTGCAGCCCAATCCAGATGGGTCAAACAGAACACGCAAAAGCAGCCATATTGCTAAAACTAACAAGCCCCCAAACACTTTAAGACCTCATCTTCAGTCAGCCTCCTCTGCAGACTGCCTCTAGGATTCCTGTCTTTCAACTCCACTCATGCACCGACAGGTTGCACTGCAAAAAAGAGTGAGAATCCCACCCCCAACCTCCTCTGTTACACAGAAAAGACCCAAAATATGGGGAATAAGCAGAACAAAAACAATAGATTTAATTACAAACATGTGTAATGATACAAGGATTTTTGTAAATTAAATCAGTCATCCTGTCACTGTAACAACAGCTTTAAACTTTATGCAGTATATGTTTCCACTTCAGTTTAATTTGCTTTAGTAGATAAAATGGATCTTTAACATAACTATGGTCAAATTTAACCCAAAACAATACTTTTTAGAAAGAAGGAAAACTACATCTACAAACGCAAGCATCTGGTTGAAATTTATACAAAACTTTGGCTTTAAACCCAGTTAGCCAGGGGCTGCTGTGTGGCTCCAAGAGCAAGAGGCACTAATTGAAAGCAGAAGCTAATCCTTATGTTTTACCGTAAGCATAATTACATAACCTGTAAAAAACCTTTAAGATATAAAAAAGGCTGATTTTCAAGTTAGATGTTTTTAAAAGCTTATTTACAGAAAATTTCAAAGCAAATAGCTGGAAGGAACTGCAGCTCAATCTGTGGTTCATCCATCCGACCTTCTTAACATTCATGTGGGAAACTGTGATGAGCAGGCGGAAAACTAAATAACAAGCACAAGGAACAAAGAGAGGGAAGTTCTTGTGGGAAAACTGGAGTTTAGGATGCAGCTGATCCACAGCCCTCACATGACTGCGCTCTCAGGCTTTAACCACCTGACTGTTATCAGTTAGAACTGAGCTTCTAGAGAGGCTTTAAAAATGCTTCCCCCTCTGCCAAGAATAAAGAGCTGGTACCTTTAATTCAAGGCAAAGTTAAAGCACTGCAAGAAAAACATTTTATCTGCTTGCTCTCATTTTAGAGTCATTACATTGAACTTGTGTTCACAGACTGGTTATGTTTGAATGTGTTTTGTTTAAAGGTTTTATTGCAACTCTACTGCTCTCGCTTTTAAGTCCCATTTGAAATACAGATTTTTTTTTTTTTTAATCTCAAAAAGACTTGACAAGATTAAATAAAAGGTCGTTAACAAAAATAATTGTAAGTATTGCTTTCTTACATGTTCCAACCTCCCTCAAAACCAACGCTAATCCACTGGCTGGGATTCCTTATAGTCCACTTTCACAAATGCTTTGGAGGCATCAGGAGGTCATTAAGTGTCCAATATGAATAATACCAACATGATACTAATAATACATTGAATACTTTGTTCATTTGAGGTTCTGCTTCTAAGAACATTGTTTCCATAATAATAGTATGTTGATTTTTTTTAATTCCTTACCCGTTTCCCCTTTTGTGATTTAATCTGGAGAAGTTTCTCTGCCGTGTTGTGCAGAAAATGAGGGTCCAGCACTCGGATTTTATTTACATCCCCCATCCAGAATTGAGGCGGAGGCCTCCAGAAGCCTCTCCTGACCTTAAAGGCAGAAAGAGACAAATAGAGAAAGAGAATGCGTTATGGAGGTGAAAGCAATACAGAGACATTAGCAAAGGACATCTTGGAAAATGTAGTTCATTTAGGCAAACTGAGAAGCTCTGAATCCCTCATGTCTGCAGGCCACTGAATCAACGTGCAAATTAGCAGCTAATGACCCAGCAACTACTAGTGCTAAGAGCCCGGAGATGCCGGGAGCAACAGAGTGAAGGATGTCTGCAATGGAAAAAAACACTTAACTCTGAACAGCGGTGGCTTTGCCCAAGTTTACCCGACTAAGTACTTGTTCCGGATATGGATGACTGACATTAGCTAGAAAGGAAACCTAAACAGAATGTGTTTGTTTGAGACAGAGGAGAAAGGCAGAGCTTAGATGTGAGCGTGGGAGGGTGTCCATGCCCACAACTTACCCTTTTCTCATTATAGATGATCTCTTTGAGCCAGCGTAGGTCTTGCTGTTTAAAAGGCACCAGAACCATGAGTGTTTCTGGGTCGTTCTGCAGTGTTGGGTTATAGGAGGCCGACTCAGGGTAGAAGAACCTCATGGTGGTTTTGTTCCCCACATCCTCCTCATAGCCTCTTACTGGAGCATCATTTAACCTAAAGCATGTAAATGAAAAATAATTATTCAGATTAAACACTTGAATCTCAAACTTTTTCTAAAATATCAGGCTGTTTATGGTTTTTTATTGTGGTTTTATTTTTACTGCGGTTTTTCTTCTTTTCTTTGTTTTTCACTGAGCTAACGCTAACCTCTTGCCACATCACTTCCGTTCAAGGACTATTTATATACAGCTTAAAGCTCTGCATCAAACGTACGGCTACTTAAAAGCCCAAATCAAACCAAATGATGCTGCATTCTTTTATTTTGCGATATTGTAACATACTTTTGTGCTTTATCGTTTGAAAAACTCTTGATATATCTTTTAATACAATAAATACGCAAATCTGCAGATAACTTTCTTCATGATGTTTGCATGAATTTACCCAACTATCAAAACGGACCAATGTTAGGTTGATTCATGGTCCAAATTGTTCTCAACTCTTAAGTTCAAATACATCATTGTCAGTGTTGCACTGTAATCGACCACACTGGCATCCCTCTCAGGCTACCGATGGCAGCCGGAGAAAGTCACGTCATCTCACTTTCTTCTTGAAATTATCTTTTTATTCCACTTTCTTTAAAACATCCACTACCCACGGTCATCTTGTTTTGAAGGATCAGCAACCTTTCACCAGAATTAGGAGAGAGAACGCTTCCCCCTTTCTATTTTTAAGTCATGTGGTTGGGAAACTTCAGACTTCAATCTTTGAGTGTTGTTCATCATGTGGCATCAGTTGTTATATTAAAGCCATGACCTTTATGGCAAGCTAGAGAAGTTCACAGTAAAAGGGGTCAGAATGAAGTGGTCATCCAAAATCTGTTCTAAAACGGGGAAAAAAAGCTAATTAGTCTGGTAGACCGGCGGTTCCGACCATTTTAGCCTGTTACCCAAGTAGAAATGAAGCAGACTGGCGACACACTGCAAAAAACACAGATTCACTTAGTCAACCCACTTTATATTCATTTAAACATATAAACAGGAGTATTTATATCCATTTTCATTTAAGAAATGTAAATACAATTTAATTATTTAGGTTTTTGTATTTATTTCATGGGACATTTACCGATTTATTTTTTGTGCATTTTTACAACTTGATACTATAATTAATGTTTGAATCATGTTTTGGATAAATAAATGTATTTTACAACTACTTATGTCATGGGACAGTCACATCTATATACATGATATATTTTTCCACTCCATATACCCCAAGGCTTACATCACAATGATTATGTAAACCATCTAGTGACACCCTCTTTGGGAAGCCCTGCCCCAAAGTTTGGTTCCTGGAAGCAGTTTGGGTATTCTTTTTTTATTATTATGGGTAATGGCAGGTAGGACTTTGATTGGCTTTCAACAATGAGAGCACTGGTTCAATCTGTTGTATTAAAAAGCAGAATGTGAAGATCGTAGTTAATTGATCCATGTAGTTCTGCATCAAAATAGGAAAAACATACAATGCTCTCTGTAATTATTGGCACCCCTGTTTAGGATGTGGTTGGATTTTTCTCTTTTTTTGCATTTGCTTTGCTTTGCTGTTTAAAGGAAAAGGAGAATTTTTTAAAGTCCTCGACCACATCTTAAACTGCGGTGCCAATAATTGTGGAGGGCATTGTATTTAAGAGCAAGGAAAATAAAATAAGCCCCACCTTGGGATAGAACTGCTGCTGCTTGTCTGCTCCAAAATGTTGCATAGAACTGGGATTTGATCAAGATCCCTTCCTGTTAGAATAATGTAATAATTGTAGTGTTTTTATCTAATGTTTGCTTAGACGAGTTTTAGAAATGATAGTTAATATGTGCTTTTGCATTAACTTGTAGTAGATACACTTCTTAACATAATTTTGAAGAAAGGTGGAGTCCTTCCTATATGCACCAGAGTTCTTTATTATTATGTATTATGATAAGAACACTTGAACTCTGGTGTGAATTCCTTGGCAGGAAGATCCCAAGACAAAAAAAAACTGTAGTTAATAAATGATGGACTTGATGTGAACTTGTAGAGGGTCAAGAACAAAGAAGATCTTGTTTACCAAACATGTGTGAAGATATGCAGCTGTGTTCCTCCTTCCTTTCCTACTTTCTTCAGTTTTTCTATTGTAGTTGGAGCCTCCCTGTTTGAATAAATGTGCGAGGTGGAAGCAGACCAATTCAGAACTGAGCAGGGCTGTGCTGGTTCTCCACCCGCAGGTAAAGACAAAGTCTCATTTTTGTGTCTTATTTCATCTATAGATGTTTCGATCCAACACTTCCTACTGGAAACTTGGACTCTAAACACAGCGGACCCTAAAAAAAGATTGAGAAAATCTCCTCAAGTAGTTGTATAAATCTCATTACCTTAGACCACTTTGGGACCTGCTTGACGGTATCAATAGAGAGAATAGAGTTTGATCCTATAATTGTTACCTCTGCCAACAGATGAAATGTGAAATAAAAGTGGATTGGTTATACAGTAAAATCTAAAGACTAATTTGCAAATTTTGTCATGTTTTTCTGTGACAAAACTTATAAATCTCAAAAGGATTCTTCAGAAGAGAGAAGCCCAAAAAAAACATTTGTCCACCGTCGTGACTACAGTGACCAAAAGAGACCAATGCACAGATGAAACAAACAAAATATTATAGGATATCTGCATTTTTACTGTGGTCATAATCTACAGTTCCATTTGACCTGGTGCACTTCTGTTTCATGTAAGAACTTTCTTTTTCTTTTGTTTGTTGTCTGTGCTTTCAGCACAATTGGGTTTTTGTGTGTTTAAGTTTGCATCATCGTTGCAGTGTTTTCAGCAGATTTATTTGTGCCCAACACCCAGTGCATATGTCCTTTGCAAAACATGTTTCAAAAGCAAAAATGTCAAACATAATAAACAGGTTTGTCTTCATTAGCTCAATAACTCCAATCGGATTCCTTTTAGTTTGTACTTCAATTTATAACTGCAGTATCTGGTGTGTTTTAATTAAAAATATCTTTATCAGTTGGAAAACATTCTTTTCTCAGAAAAATCTTAAATTAAGTCCGGACCGATCACTGAACGCTGTGCCACAGACTGAAACATTGTTTGGCTAAACGACTGGTCTGCACCTGTGAAGGTTTAATCTAAAAAGGATTTTAAGAAGTCTAGCTGTTTTTCTTTGTTGTTTTTTTTTTATGCACAACCACCCAGATGACGTCAAACTCTCAGGCATGCGCTTGTCCATAACTGTAGTCTACTTGGCTGCGAAACCATTAGCTTCTTAGTAAGAGGGAGCTGGTGAGGGAAGAAAAATACCTTGTGGACAGGCCAAAATCTGCTTGTTAAATTTGAGATTAGAAAGACTGTTTATTCCAAGGCAGTTAAGTTAGATTTTCTAAGGGTTACATACATTGTTTTTTGTTTTTATCTTGTATTTGAGCTTCAAGATTCTCAAATCCCTAACCCTCACACATATTTGAATACACTCCATCATTACTCCACTGCCAGCTCAACCTAGATCCTTCTATAATGAGCTGCAATAAAAAAAAAACATGTTTCAATCTAAACTACGCTGCAATATGTTCATCTGTTTAAAAGGTCACATAGTTTAAATGGTAATGCAAATTGTTATACCTACCTACAACCCCCTTGTGGTGGCCATTTATGTAATGTTTGCAACTTGTAATTTCTACTAATTACTAGTGTAGAATTTATTTAAGTTAAGTTTAGATCCACAATCTGTAGTTAACTTGTATATTTGAATTGATTATGTTGGTAATTGGTTAGACCCTCCCATTAATTTAAGTAATTAAAAGACACCGGGTGGAGTGGAGCGATTGTTTGGTGTGTGGATGGGAGGTTTTTTGTAAATGATTTTTTGACCACTTTCATTTTTCCCCTTTCATCTTTTGTACTTGAAACGTCATATTAAGTTTACTTTCAAAGTTGTAGGACATTTTTGGTAATTATTTTGTAGCTCTTTTTTTTACAAGAAATAAAGAATATATTTTTTCAAACAAATTAAGTCGGAAGTGCGTTCAAATGAAAAACCACCTGTCAACACCCTCGGCCTTTTGTTGGAATATTGTGTTTGGAAACGAGTAGGCCGCGACACCCCTAATGTAATTATTCACACAACCTGAACATAAACTGCTGGTACTGAGCGGGACTGGCCTATTAATTCAAAACATACTGACCCATTGCCATTTCTTTGAATGCTGGGGGTGACAAGTTTTTAGTTAATCTCAAAACTGCTACCTCTTCAAAGTCCAGAACACATTTGCAAGCTTGGAAAGTTCAGTTTAGTACCTGGACGTGTAGTTTTCTAGAAGATGTTTCACCTCTCATCCAATGTGGATGACAAGTTATGTCTGAGACCACTGCCTCTGTTAAGGGATGGTTTTTCCAGGGTAACAAATGGTTTTGTCCTTTTCTAACTGCTGAAGGCAGCTGATGACCTTCCTCTTGTAGCTGCTGGTGGGGTCTTTCTTCAGTGATTCATAGGTGGCTGTGTCACTGAGGAGAGCTTGAACCTTAGCGTGGTAGTCAGTTGTGTTAAGTACGACTGTGCATCTTCCTTTGTCCGCTGGTTGTGTGATGATGTCTTTGTCTCTTTGGACGGCTGACAGAGCTTATCTTTCCAGAAAGGTCAGGTTTGAAGGGGGAGCCTTTGCACTCGAAAGAACTGCAATGACCTTCAGCCTGAGTTGTTCAGCTTCTGTGGAGGTCAGTTTGTTGTCTCCGATGGCCGTCTCTGTGACTGTGATGAGGTCGACTAATGGGATCTGTGCAGGGGAAACTGAAGTTCAGACCTTTTGCTAAGACCTCCTTTTCTGGTTGGGTGAGGTTCCTGTAAGAATTCTTCACCAACTTATCTGTGATGTTTTGCTGAGTGGGGTTAGCGTTCCCTGCTAGAGGATGGGAATTCCTCTGTGGTGATCTGTCTAGACTGGAGGGTGTGGAATTTACGTTTTTTGCCATTTCTTGCCTTTGTTGTGCTGGGACATCTGAGCCTTCTCTGCAAACTTGGAAACCTCATCCATGACGTCCCTGTGAAGTGCTGCGGATAGTCGTTTGCTTCTCTAATTTTTGGTCTCACCTACAGTTTATTTATCCCCGTTTTCTCCTGCATCAGTTAGAACTGAAGAAGCCTCTTGGTTGATAGGTGAAACGTCTTCTAGAAAAATTCACCCCCAGTTGCCTAAACTGAACTTTCTAAGCTTGACCATGACCTGGATGACTGAGAACCTTCCCAGATATTACACATTTGCACTTTCAAATGTTGAAAAACAAACTGATACCACCTTGGAATGAAGAGAAGTTTCATGAGTCCCTTTCTGATTAGAAGAGAATACTTTTTCAAATAAGAGTAAAAAACATGTTTGTTTTCTGCTTACCTAATGACAACATCATAGTTATTGATGATACTTCCCAAGGACCTGTTTTTAATGACAAATCCATTGCCAATGACAACGCAGGTTCTGCACCCAAGGCTGTGGATACAAACATCACATTGGTTTTCAGCTTCACATTTTAAAATTTCTTTAAAAACAAACAGTTTGCCATTCTAAGGGATAAATCTTCCATGAACTAAAACATTAACAAATAATTGTATTTCTTCGTTACTATGACTAATTGATCTTTTAACTAAAAACATCTCTTGATGATCACTCCTTAAAAAAAACTGAACTCAACTTAACAAGTATCTACATTATGGGATGTGACCGGTAGAATAAAATAACTACATTGTATGAAATTAAATATTCAAATGAGTGAAAAGATCAACTACAAAATGAACATTAGAATTGGCTGCTTTAATACTTACTTCTCAATGTTGCTTGGCACATTGTAGTTGGATGTTTTAGCAAGAACTTGGAGTAACAGCAACTCTGGGAGGAAAGTACAAAATTTATAACCTTAAAAAGTTTTTCAATTCTAAAACCTCAATTATCAGACTGTTTCTACGTGTATTTGTACTTTTTAAACAAACTTAATCAATTTGGCTTAAACTTCAACAACTTAGTAGATAACTCAGGCGTTACTAAACAGTTCTGGACCTCAGTCCAATTCAGAAATACAGTATTGACCCTAAAGGTAAATTAAATGTTGTATTAACTCATAAAAGTAGGATTAAAGATGGTGATCAAAATAAAATCTCTTGAAAAGCAGGGAGCCTTTGACGAATATCCAAATATCTGGTATTTGGATCGGATCAGAATTGAAACGGTTCTTTCAGTGCGTCCATAGTTCAGGGTGCTGTGCAGTGCTTTACATTGCATTTAGGCTAAAAGGTGTAATGTTGTTTGCATCTGAAAAAGCACAGTCTTTCACTGTGCCCCCCCCCCCAATCAGTTTGTGGTTTCTGACATAACAGCTTTATTCATTCCTCCCTTTCCCCAAGTTTGTCGAGTATCCAAAGAGTAGCTGCTCTCTACGGAGTTAACGTGGGGCTTCTTTAATAATATTCTCATAGAGGGAAGTCAGTTTAGCTTGATGGTCTTTTCTTGACAAATATGTATTTGTGTTATCGCTTTATATGTTGAACTTTGATCTATGAGACTTTTATAGGAATATTGTTTTACAAACTAAACCAGCTTTAAATCTCTCCATAAACTTTACCCGTTATCTTCACAGTGCTTTTCATGGATCTTTAAAAAACCGTTTTAGCCGACTTAACTATTCTATTAAATTAAATTACTATTCTATTAAAGTCAAAGCCATTCTTTAGTATAATGGAAAAGGACTTCATACAACCATGAATAAGTCCTACCTTCAACATGCAAGCAATATAAAATATGCTGAGCTTTCACTAAACACACTAAAGGAATAATCCTCAATTGAATTGCATACAATTTTAAAGATGTGTTCAAGTCATGTAATCCTGTGAGTCAGTTGGTATCACAGGGCAAGAAATATTTATATAAAAATACCAAAAATTGCCCAACATTTTTTGTGGAACTGAAACTCACACAACATATCTGTTTACCCTCATCCGTTGATGGGTTCAGTGAAATATGTGCACCTTGCTGCTCTTTAAAACCATCTACACACATGCAAACCTGCACTGGTCCCTGATTAAATGCCGTTTCATTAATGCATATGCTGTTATTCAAGGTGAATGTGTAGAATACTCTAACACCAGCGTGCTAATCCTTACACTCCACTTATGGTGCCGCCACCTGCCCACTACAGTTACTGTTCCAGGCCTAGTAGATCACTGCAAAGCAAATCCTCTACAAACCCTAAAGAAGTAGGAGGGAAAAGGAGCTTCAAGTATTTTTGGTGCAAAACAAGAGAGAGAAATGAAACAAGAGAAATCACATTCCAGGGCTGATACTGTACCTGCAGCTAGCCTCAAATATGCAGTTGTTTTTTTTTTTTTGTATGTGTTTTTTTTAACTAGTGGTAAATTATTTGAAAAAAATAATAATTTTTACTTATTTTTACATTAATACCTCAGACAAACTTCTCTGTCATCTCTTAGAGTTATTAGTTAATCAACTGCTTTCCAGTCTTTTAAAATGTTTTTTTTTTCTTTACGTTTCTCTTATCTCAATATCTACAGCAGAAAAGAAATATTTGATAGATCTGTCTGCTGATTATAAAGCTATTTTTAATGCCAGAGTTAGTCATAGGCAGTAGACGTCCAAAAACTTTAAGTACAGGCTGGTAAGTGAAAAAAAATCTATTGTATTTTAAAGAACACATGAAAATCTTCACGAGCTAATATCGGCTGATATACTCGGCCCAGCGATCGGTATCGGATCGGTGCATCTCTACTGTTGACCAAGATTTATTCTTTCTAGGCCACAGCTGAATCTAGAAATCAGCGATAACAATAGCTTTCCTTTTTTGGATGTACACCACCTTATGCTTTTTCCCCTAAACAGACAACTAGTCTTATTCTTAATTTCTACATTTACCCATTTTAATTCCTCATAAAGACACATTTGACATGGTAGATTTCATAAATGTTGCCATGGAGGAGAACGATATGTGTAAACACAACTCAGCAATTAAGTTAAGCCAAAGTCCTTCAAGCAACATCTATCAAGAAACCTGAGAAAAGGGCCGTGCAAAGTCAACCTACCACTGCCTTTAATGCCATAAGGTAATGAAAGCGTAGACAGATGCTCCCGCCAGAAGAAATCCTCCAGTTTCATGAAAAGTTGCGTCTGTCTGCTGATGCTGCATGAAAAGTATATAAGCAAACATTTTTAATACAAAACCACTTAGGGTTTAGCACATTGATTTTACGGTGTATAGAATATACTGAAAAGAGGATTAGGTATATAGAGATTTTATTATCCTTTATTTTACCAGGAAAGAAATCCATTGAGATTTCGAATCGTTTATAAGGATGCAAGATACAAATGGTTTTGTTTAAAGCAGATCTTCAAAGAAGGGGCAAAATGATTTGTGTTTGCAATTCAGTAAACAGCGTGTGCAAACTAGTTTTTGCACATGTCCCTTTATCTAAATGTAGATCATATGCTAATGACCAAACTGTGCAAATTCAAGGGTGGGTGATATGAGAATGTCAACACATTAGAGCAATTTTCCAGGTCGGAAACTGAACTGCAGCTGCTCTTTTAGTGTATTTTTTAATACTTCTGAAAGTCAGATGCAAACTTACTCAAAATATCAGCATTCATTGTTACCAAAAAGAAGGCATGGTTTTAACGCAAGAGGATAAAGAGTGATTCAAAACATCTCCAGCAGGTATTAATGTAGCAGAACAGGAGAAAATCTTTATACAATTAAACTAAATAGATCAAAAAATGACTGAAGTTAAATATTGGGTCATCTTTCTATAAAAAAAAAAGTATGAAAAGAGTCTGCAAAGAGACGTGGTGGGGGAGCTCATCTCATCGCAACAGGGATGATTTTCTCCCCTGATTTAACTGATAAATAAACTCAATTTAATTAAAATTTAATTAGAAATAAAACATAATGCATTATTTTCTAACTAAACCACTTTGAACATCTTAACATTTATGCAGCAATCTTTTTAGATCACCTGCAACACACCCATTTGTTACACTTTATGAAAAAATTTAGCACTTTTTATTCAGAATATTTGGGGATCAGGCAATTTAAGATATTGCATTTAATCTAAATGAATAGCTTTGACCAAAGCATGAAGCTTCTACAAACTAACCTAAATTAGGTGCTTTCCATAAACCAGTACAAATGTTCTAGTAATCATTGTGCATGGTAACTGAAGTCATCATGGGAAGACCAGCGGTTTACATGATGTCATTCAGCAGCAATTTCCCTCAATAAAACAGTTTACTGACATTTTTTGTAAAGAAGAGGGGAAAAGAAAAACGCTAACATTCGGAGAGCCTATGGAGTGAAGGAAAGGTGCCAGATTCTAACATCTGAATTACACAATTTTATACATCCTCACTGACATCAGACCGTAGCAGTTTATGACCTGTTTTATTTGACAGTGACTTTCTGGGACATTTATTACCTTTATAAGTGAGCTGGCTCTCTGCGGGATATCTAGACAAATCTCGGTAGGAGGGGTTTAATAAGTGAAATGCCACAGTGATTACCAGGAAAACATTCTTTTGAGTATGAAACCGTATTAACAGCCCACCGTTTCTGCTTAAACAGTGGACCGTTAATCTCAATCTAATTACGGGCCTTTGCAGGGATTATTAATATGAACTGCTAGTTGGAAAGTTGTGGAAAATCCACAGGGCAAAATAAATAAGCAGTAATCCTGAACAAGGTTGACTGAAACCACAGATGGTGACTATATCTCTGTTTTATAAGCCCCAGAGAAATACCAACAATAATACAGCTGAATACCTTGATAAAACAGAATGAATAAGAAGGAGTTTGATGCTTACTTATTAAACCACTTCTTTGTGTATGTGCAAGAGAAGTAATTTTTTTTCCTGCTAATATACTCTCAGAATAGCATTATTAAGACACCTGACTTGTGAAATTGTGAGGTAATATAAAGACTGGATGGAAACATATTTTTTAAAAGGTGTCTCCTTGACTCTTACTAAAATTCCAGAACCTGGCAGCTTGAATTCAAATACTAACACCACAAACATTCCATTCTGTGTGAGGAGTGGAAAATGATAACACACATTTGCCATTACTTACTTGAAGTTAAGGCTCTCCCACTTTTTCTGAGTTACCCAGCCTCCGCACGTAGACTTGCTGCTGTTCAAAGGCTTACTGGGATCACCATAGCTAAAAAACAGAAATACCATGATTGGCATAAGAAAAATAACAGCTGCACAAGTGTGCATGGGCAGAAACCTAAGCAATCCGAAACAATTTAAAATTTGAAATGCACAGAGAGAATCTGTATTTGTGTAATTTGAAATTAAACACATTGGCTTTAAGAATGCATTTCACTAAATTTTAACTGGACTTAATGGTTTGAATCTAAATTAATTTACTTTTAAGATGTATTTTGTTGCATTAAAAACTTAATGTGTATATTTTTAGTATCAGTTCTATAATTCAGTTTTAGTTGGAAAATTCAATTCTTTGTTTCAGACAAGCGGCTCCGCCAGAGTAATCAAACAGATTCACAGAATGACACTTCACCTCTGGTTATATTTACTTTATGGGATGTTACACTGCAGCAGAAGAGCCGCATAAGCTTGGTAGGTGTCATTAAACGGGTTAAATTTTCATTTATAAGACGTGTCATGATAAAAAAAGGATTTGGATTACCAGCTATCTGTAGCTAACAGATAAAGATGCTAAATTACTATAGAGTGCTGCTGGTGTTACGTTGATCTGGGTTTCTCATCAGTCTGTGCTTCAACACAAAATGTGGTCAAAATATGTTTCAGCTGGTGAGAAATGTTAATACCACAATCTGTGTTTGATCACTCTGGGACTTCATTTGTGTCACACAAAGGAACTGAACCTTTGAACTAAAGGTTGATCATTAAAACTGAAAATAAACAATAGATTGTGTTTTTACAAAGCAATACATCTTCAAACCAAAGTTTCTAAATTTTAAATTCCGTTTCAATTTATGGAAACTTATTTTGAAAATAGTTCTTTAAATTTCAAATTACATAAATACTGAGTCTGTAAGTTTCGGGCCGTAGGAGTGGACTTCTAAGAAGTTTTCATCCTGCTAAAAGTTGCTAAACAGTAGGCAGCTTTGTTGACCTGAAATGAGTGCAGTACACAGGCCTCGTGAAATGACAGTTTTTATCACAACCATGCAAACCAGATGAATTCAATGTTTGTTGAATTACCTCCAAAGTATGGTGTAGGAGCAGTAGTATGTAACAAAGGAGATGAAGGAGAGGAGAAGTGGGAAAAGCCTGAGGCACCATGCTGGAGTAACAGAAACACAAAAAATACAATCAATTACAAACTAAACAAACGATATCCGAGTATACATTTTATATTATATTTCTACAGAAAGTTCTCCTTGGTAAAATAAATGATTTTTAAAAAAAGAATAAAGTAACCAAAGGTGCTTTTCCTTAGATACACTGAACAGCAGTCCAGTTTGTGTAAATATAAAAATTGAAAACAGGAACTGAAGTTAAAGGACTTCCAGTTTCAGTGGCGATTTCTTTTTAAGATTCACTGGAGAACATTCAACCATTACACTTCAAGCACAGAGGCTATTCGTTAATGATGTCTGCAAGTTAAAATAAATACAAGCTAAAACATAAAAATATTGCCCCATATTAGACCAAATATTAAAATTTGATTAAACTAATTGCAGAATGCATTGGATTCCCAAATCCCAGCTTTTATGTCCTTTACCAAACAGTCAGCCTGGCTGCTAAAAAAGCAAATAAGGAGGTACATACCCCTCCCTCAGCTGATGCTGCAGACAGCTGCTTGCAACAAATTCCAGCTTTTATAAACAAAGTCACAGCATGAAAACTAGAGGCAAGGCATCCATCATTATTATCTAGGTAAGAATTACAGGTGCAGTGACCAGCAGGTCAGCCAGAATAAACCAATCTACATTGATTACATGATTAATCTGATGCAAACTTAAAATGTTGATCTACATTATCGTTAAAATGCACCTTTACTTTGAAATTCTGAAGGCCCAAGACTTTAGTGAATTCAATTCAATTTAATTACAAATATACAATTAATCCCAAAAGGAAATTAAATAGGTGATAGAATAGCTGATTGATTATTGTAACTGCCATATCTACAAGTAGAAAAATGCAGCTTTTGATTTAAAGCACTGAAAGAGCTTTAAAATAAAATGTTTTAATAACATTTGAGTTTTTTTGAGTTGATGTTAATGAAGATAGTAATGTTCAATGGGCAGATGATATCACATCTCATTGATTGCAGAAATATGAACTGAACAGAAATGGTATTGTAATGAAATACATCTCACCAATTATTGGATCGTTATCCAACATTAGCCAAATTAATGGAACATTGTATCATGATCTAGCTGGTGCTTTACAACCTTGGTCATGGCCCCAGCCTGCCCAACACCTTGAACAGATTCTTTGCATGCTTCAACATGTCTAGTAGCACAGAGACTTTTCACCAACCCCTGCTAGAGGAGCAACACTTTCTCACATCATTAGAGCAGCAGGGCTGGGCAGGGTATTGAGACGGACCTGAAAACCTTGTTAGGACAAGTTGCAAAAGTTTTTTCTAAAAATATCTAAACATTCCCTCTAGCAGACCAAGTTCCTGCCTTTATCAAATCCTCAACTTCACAGTCATATCAGCCATAAGCTGCCATGACAGTCCCTGTCCAGTTGCGCCCATATGGATGATCATAATGGGTTTTAACAGGACTGTCATTGTATACATCAAAGACCCGGTGGGTCTAAACGCTCATGCAGTCCTGTACCATCGTTGGAACCACACGTTAAGATGCTGTTAGTTAATTTCAGTTCAGCATTCAAGACTGCTGGTGCAATACAATACAAGCTGTTACTGAAGCTCCTGAACCTGAAACTGTCCCCCTAACTGTGTCCCTGGATAATAGTTGGAAACAGACTCCTAGTAAGCCCTTGTGCATAGATTTGTTTGGGCTCTGTGAAGGCCCCTCTAAGAAATTCCCTTTCTTTCTAGGAAGCAGGCAGCTTTTGAGTTCAAGGGCCTCATACATTAAAGAGTGTGCAGGGCAAGATTGTTTTAAACATTGCAGTGTAGCTTACTTCACTGGTTAATGTGATAACGGTGTTCCTAATAGAAACAAGGGAGTCATATTCAAGTCTTAGTAATAATAATAATTTTGCCTTTTCGTCTTCGTACAAAAACTGTAGAACAGGCATGCCCAAAGTCTGTCCTTGAATGCTGCTGTCCTGCAGGTTTTAGAGGTTTCTCTGCTACAGTACAGCTGATTCTGATGATTGAAGCTCAGCAAAAGCCTGTTAATGTGCTGTCAATGAAAATCAGGTTTATTGAAGCATGAAAACATCTAAAACCTGCAGGACAGCGGCCCTCGAGGACCGACTTTGGGTGTGCCTGCTGTAGAACAAACGGAGCAAACAGACTTTGTTTTACAGCAAGGGACAGAAAGGACTTAAGTTATTAAAAGACCATGTATAATGTTGGTTTTTAACAATTATATTTATATTTTTGTTATGTAGACTCAAGCAAAGATAAAAAAACATGTGAAGCTATTCTGTCATCCAAGTATTAAAACAGCAAATTCCAAAGCAAAAGGTTTTATAAGGAAATCCTACTTTTTGCAGCGGTCTGGGGCATCTTCACATCCTCCTTAGTCCACTCATGTCTCCACAGTATATGATCTTATTCTAAGTTAGACAAATAAAAAGATTTATTTTATTTGAATATCGTGCTCCCTGAAAAGAAAATATAGTGAAAGCATGCATAGAAAAAAAAAAAAAAGTCCTTCAGCGCATTAAATATCCAACACAACTTTACAGAAATTAAGTTGGAGTAGAAGGTTTCATAATTTGAGATGAGGAAAGCAAACAAATAAAAGTAATAGATGTTGCTATATCTATCTATCTATCTATATCTATATCTATATA